>JAQQSK010012158.1:0-11984 GCA_028658325.1 Potorous gilbertii
GTGCTATGTAATAAGCACTGACATTTAATAGACTACGTGGTTGTAAGGAGAAGAGACAGACAGAATATGAGAATGGCTAAGGTAATGTGTGCTTCAGAGTGCTAGACTGATCATGGACTTATTCTCTCCAGGGTAAATATTTCCATTCAAATATAATCAGTGAACTCAAGGCAAAATGACTACCAGAAGAATTAATGTCAACAGATTAGCGTGTTTCTCTGAACATGAACAGTTTGTTGCTAACTTGGAGGGAAAACTGAGCCCACATACCATTAACAACAGTGGAGCAGAAAAGGAATGAACAGCTTTCAGAAATTTGGTATACAGCACTGCATTTGCTCCACTGGTCAGAACATTCACAAATGTCAATACTGGTTTGATGAAAATGATGGGGAAATTCAGAAACTGCAAAATGAAAAAGGAGAAATTCATAGGGTTTGCCAGCACGACAATTCATCCATCTCTCTAAGAAGCCAGCATTTAATTCCATTAAAAGTAAAGTACAAGTGAAGTTTAGAGAGATGCAGGATTCTTGGCTCAGTAAGAAGAAAGATGAAATTCAGTTTTACACTGATGATAACAATCCAAAGTGTTTTATGATGCCCTAAAGACTATTTATGGATCAAAAACCTATGGTGCATCTTAACTATTCAATGCTGATAGAGTCGCATTGATTAGTGATAAGGACATGATTCTAGAGAAGGGCTGAATACTTCCATAGTGTCTTCAACAAACTGTCATTGATGAATGCTAAAGCTATCAACCTCAGGTTGAATTAATCCCTCCCTAGCAAAAGTTTTAACTGAAGAAGAGGCTTTGAATGCAATTAGGGTCCTTTCATGTGGCAAAGCACCTGGTGCTGATTCTATTCTAGCTGACTTTTACAAGGTAGGTAAACCCATTGCTCAGACAAAAGCTCATTGAAATTTTCCAGGTTTGCTGCCTGACATCTCCAGGAGAAATGCCAGAAGTAGAATAAACGTCTGTACTCGATGTATATAGATATGACCAAGGCCTTTGATACTATCAGTCACAAGGGCTTATGGAAAATTATGCTAAAATTTAGTTGCCCAGAGAAATTCATCAGTATTGTACCTCAATTCCACGAGGGCATGCTTGCATGTGTTCTGGATAGATTGGACTACTCTTTGTCACTAGTTAGTTATTACCTTAGCTTCTCTAATCTCTTTGCTTTTGCTCATACTATCTTGCCTTGCGATCCTTTAAACTCCTTTACTTCAAGATCCAGCTTAGGTCCTGTTTCTTCTAATAGGCTTCCTCTAACATAACATTGCCTTTCTTCCCTTTTCTTCCTGCCATCAAAAGTGACCTCTTCTTTCTCAAATAAAGCACCTTGCTTGCTGGAGCAGCTAAGTGGTGCAGTGGATAGAGCACCAGTACAGGAATCAGGAAGACCTGAGTTCAAATCTCACCTCAGACCCTTGATACTCACTGGCTCTGTGACCTTGGGCAAGTTACTTAACCCCAATTGCCTCATCCTGGGTCATTTCCAGTCATCCTGATGAATATCTGGTCACTGGATTTAGATGACTCTGGAAGACAAGTGAGGCTGGTGACCTGCACAGCCCTTCCTCACTCAAAACAAAGTCAAGTGCAAGTCATGTCATTATTTCTCTGATGCCACGGTCTTCTTCGGCAATGAAGGATGAACACACACACACGCACACACACACACCCCTTGCCTGACTCTCCTTTGAATCTATCACATTTTCACCTTGCATAATACTCATGCCTTGTGTCGTTCATGTATTTATAGTGGTCTTGAACCATATAAGTATGTATACAAAGTGACAAACATTGTATACAGTCTATATAACAGTGCCCACCAAACAGTAGACTTAATGAAAGTTTATTGATTGATTAATTAATACATATGTCATCATCTTCCCTCTTTAGGTTGAAAGCTCCTTGTTAACAGGGATTATGCCATTTTTTTAACTTTTATTTATTTGTAATTCCTGATGCAGTCCTCAAAAGCCTTTATCTTCATTATAGGGTCTAAGCATTGCCACTTTAGAAGAACAAACTTCAAGTACTCTTAGAATCATGGATCTCTCTTAGCATTGGAAGGGATCCTAGAAGTTATTTAGCCTAATCTCTCTTTTTATAGATGAGAAAAGAGAAGCCCCAGAGAGTCTGAGTCATTTTTGCAAACCTCACCCAGGGAGTTAGAGATAGAGGTAGAATTTGAAGCCAGGCCTTCTGACTTCAGCACCAGTGTTCTTTGTAATGCAATGTTTGGGAATGAATTCTTTTATTTTGCTCTCTCAGTTATGAACACACAACAGATACTTGAATGTTTGTTTCCTTAATGAATTCAGACTGATTCTTTGGATGATATCATTTCTGCCTTATCAAGGATATGAAGACATCTTTCCAAATACCTTTCCTAAAGGTTTGTATTGGTTTTATCCATTCCTAGCACCAGGTGGCAGCATGAAATCTTTTAGCAACATACTCAGATGTGATATCTTTAAAGACACTAGGCCCAGCTAAAAAAGAAATTCTACTGTGCTGGACTGTTACAGAGGAAATTCATCATTTGAGTTTAATTTGTTTAATGTTAAATACTGATTGTAAATTTATTTCCATACATGACATCAACATTGCCTTCTGACTTAACAATTTTTGGTGATGCTTCATTTCTCACAATTTAGTGACCATAATATGAAGGTATTAAGAGAATCCATTTTTATTTTAAAGCACAAATTTAATTTTGACTCATGTTTTTAAACCAGCCACCCACACTATATCAACATATCTGATATGTTTGTGATGCTCTATACACTGCAGGATTAATCCATATACATTATCACAACCAATCCATAAGATAGCTCTATGAGGTATGTATAACAAGTGTTGTTATCCCTGCTTCACAGGTGGAAAAACTAAGGCACAGAAATAAGAGAATCTCAGAGCTGGAAGTGACATCAGAGTCACCTAATCATAATGTACCTTAGGCAGAATCTTTCTTAACAAGTGATCATCCAACCTTTGCCTGACCTCTAATGAGAGGGAACACACCACACTCATCAGCATCCCATTCCACTTTGTCATAATTCTAATTAATAGAAAGATTTCTTCACAGATAAATGAAATCTTTCTTGCTGCCACTTCCACCCATTGCTTCTAGTTGTTTCTCCCCTCTCAGCTCAAGCAAAACAACCCCAGTTTTTCTTCTATGTGATACTGTACCCTATGATATAAGCAAGTCTCCTCCCCATTTCTCACTCACAGTCTTATCATCTCTGGGTTAAATGGGACCATTTTCTTCAGGTAATCTGAATTTACCATGATCTTGACTCACTTTTCCATCCTTGGCCTACTTCAATTTATGGATTTTTAGGACCGGACTGCATAGTACAATGACCACTCTCCACACAAAATACATACATACATATATATATATATATACACACACACACTTCACAGATAATTATGTTTTATTACATATTGAAAGTTTGCAGCAACTCTGCATAAAACAAATCTATCAATGCCATTTTTCCATCAGCATGTGCTCACATTGTGTCTCTGTGTCACATTTTGCTAATTCTAGCAATATTTCAAATTTTTTCATTATTATTATATCTGTTGTAGTGATCTATGAGCAATGATCTTTGATGTTCCTCCTGTAATTGTTTTGGGACATTCTTATCAGATGGCAAAAACTTAATATTGATAAATACTGTGTGCATTTTGACTGCTCCACGGACTGGTATTTCCCTGTCTCCCTTCCTCTCCAAGGGCCTCCCTATTTTCTGAGACACAACAATACTGAAATTAGACCAGTTAATAACCTTATAATGGTTTCTACATATTCAAGTGAAAGAAAAAGTGGAGGGCCAGTCCCTCCACTAAAGATTGTGACTTACTGATTGCTCAAATGATGGTGAACATTTTTTCTTAGCAATCGCAGATTTTTTTTGATTAAGGTATGTATGTTGTGGGGTTTTCTGACATTATTACATATTTAATAGACTATAACATAGTGTAAACATGACTTTTATATGCATTGAGAAGCCAAGAAGTTCATGTGACTCACTTTATTATAATATTCTGTTCATTGCAGTGGTCTGGAAACAAATCTGCAATATCTTCAACATATGCCTGTAAGTTGTAAGATGCGCTTACTATCCCCATTTTACTGATGAGAAAAATAGGCTGAGATGGATTAAGTGACTTGACCATGGATATACATCTATTAAGTGTCTGAAGAAGGATTTGAACTCAAATTGTTCCCATTCCACGCCTATTCACTGCACAACCTAGCTGCCAGTTCTAACGAAACAGTTCTAGCAATGTAAACAAACACTTACCACTCACTTTTGCTTTTGGTGGAATATTAACGTTTTCAAGTCAATAGGGTAATACTTCAGGGCGCTGTATAGGTAATCTTAATTTCATGAAAAGGTTTTGGTTTTTGATTTTGTGTGTGCACTTTGAATGCTGCAATGACCACACCTACTCTTTTCTTTGTTTTATCCTCCTATTTCAGTTACAAACAATAGGAGATTAAGGAGCAGCTGTTTTGCATGCCTTGTCAGCTGGACAGTTTAATTGATTAAGGGTGTCAAGGCCAATCCACCACTGGTGACAAAACATGGTTGAAAGTGAATCTGTCCAGCAAACCAAATCTAATCTAAATTGTTCCAGAATTAGTTCAGTAGCTTAATGCAAATTAGATACTTTCATATTCCCATATAAATTCTTAATATAATTTCCATATCTATGCATATCGGTGGTTGTATCCCTTTTTAAAATTATATGTATATATATGCATATGTATGTGCATACACAAATATATACACACATATATATCTCTTGATTGTACCTCAGAAAAGGTATTTGGTGAGTAAATTAATTTCTCTTTGAGTTTTATTTTGAACATTGAGGTTTGGAAAACACGTGAAAAGACATTAAAGTGCAACTGACTTCTTCCCTTGAATTCTGTTATTGCTTAGAAAATATAATGTAGGACCTGTATTTCATTCATGCAATTTCCCATGAAGTCATGAGAGTGTGAACATAAGTTCCAAATTGACCATAGAGGATTGATGGTAATATATATCCCTTCTGAGGAAAAGCATCCCAATAGGCATACTCTGAGGATCTCTGACCTTTGTCATTGTGAGGATTCCTTCCATTGAAATACCTTGCCACCCATTCATTACATAATAGATGGACTTTGTGAACTTTGTGAATACCTTTTACCAAAAAATTAGTCACATTATGGACAAGCTGGGGATAAGCTTCTCTAGATTCAACTAGACTGGACCTTATATGTCAGATATACAGTTTATCACTAGACCTATAGTTGAAATCTTTCTAGTTTGGCATAAAACCTATCTGAGCTTGCAGAGAGTCCCTGAGATCGTCCTTTCAGTGGAGGGATGATGATGATGATGATGGCAGTGGTGGTAGTGATGGTGGTTGTGCTAACACACATAATTGCTATATGGCTATTCAGCACCTTATTTCATACCTTAACTTATTTGGTCAACAGCCCTATGATATAGGTGAGGCAGATATTATTTTCCCCATATTGCAGATGAGGTCACAGAAATAATAGGTAAATAACTTGAGACTCAAATTCAGGTCTTCAGTCCACTTTCCTACCATACTGTCTCAGTTCATGTCCTGGGTTTCATGTCTTTGGAACTCTTTACAAGTACTTTTGAGAACCTCAGAATTTAACAAAACGCCATTACATGCAAAATTGTCATAAAGCAAGAGGACTAGGGCAGTAGGCTGAGATTGTTAAAACTTCCAAGGGAGAGAGAGGGAGATAAGAAAAGGATGTGGGAAAAGGAGAATGAAATAGATTGGAGAGGAAAAGAGAAGTGTGGATCCAGAATGTAAGTAGGAAAAGGGTAAGAAAGTTTAGAAGTCAGGGCTAGATGTCTAATTAAGCGAGGTGTAGGTAGTAGATTCAGACTAAGATCCTGGTTAGAACCGAAAAAAGTAAGTTCCCTACATCCAAAGAGGAGAGAGGAATTCTAGCAGTGGAATGAGTAGAAGACAGATATCTGAATTTGAATTAAAGCGAACAGAGACTGAGTTAAGAAATGCAAAAGAAGTCATGGAAGAACAAACAGCGTCAATAAGTGTACTAGTATATAGAAGTCCGTGACCCTTCAACCCTAGAGCACACTGCTTTCTACCCTGCTTACATGCTTATGTTTACACTATCTGTTATGTGGCTAAGACTACCAGATGTTTTAAGTAGGGTAAGACTGAGTCAGAAGGGAAGCTTCCTATTTAAAGATAATATAGATGATTATGCCTTTCCAGGATTTCTTTTATAAAAAATAATTTTTATTTATATTTGTTTTAAATGTTCACATATGTTCTCTTTATCACTGACAGACAACATCCCTAACACATAATTTATTTTAAAAAGAAAAAAAAAGATAGAGAGAAAAGAATCAGCAAACCTGATGAATACATCTCCCTCTATGCCTGCCTCTCCCCCCCAAAAAACCTTGATAATATAATCAATGTTCTACATCCATGGAAACACACACACATACACACACTTCTACAAATGAGTGGGAAAAGGTGCTTTCTTGTCTTTTCTTTGGGTCCAAGCTTGTTGTTTGCAACTGTGTGACATTCATTTTTGTTTTATAGTTGCTGTCCTTTCCATTTACACTCCTATTTCAGAGCACCACCATTGGACAAAGCAATAGGACTCTGAGGGAAAAATATTTTTATTTGTAAAAAATAATTTGCTTGCTTGAGGCTTTGTCTAATAAGCTTTTTCAGTGGGGCAGCTAGGTAACACTGTAGATAAAGTACCAGGCCTTGAGTCAGGAAGACTCCTCCTCCTGAGTTCAAATCTGGCCTTAGAATTTACTAGCTGTGTTATCCTGGCCAAATCACTTTATTCTATTTGCCTCAGTTTCCTCCTCTGTAAAATGAACTAGAGAAGGAAATAGCAAACCACTCCAATATTTTTGCCCAGAAAAAGCCAGATGGGGTTATGAAGAGTCAGGTGTTACTGAAAATGACTGAACAATAACATTCATTGTGTATAATATTTCCTTTTCTCTGATTACATCATTTTGCATCAATTTAGCTGTCTTTCCATACTTCTCTGTATCCAGTCTATTCAAGGCTTCTTACAGGAGAAAAAGTGGGTGAGAAAGGAGCTGGCAATGGCCAGACAATTCTATGTGAAGAAGAGTTTCATCAGTCCTCTTAGCAATGTGGAGATTCTCCCACATTTCTTTCCTTAGACCCCTGCCTAGGTAAGAAGTGTATGTCTTCAGTTTGAGCAGCATCTTCTCTATGCCAAACAGGTGGCTGTGAACCAAGCTCTTTCAGCACCTTGCTGTTGAACAGCACTGCTACCACTGACCTAGACTGAGGAGATAGGAATGGAATTTATCAAGGTTCTCAACACTCAGACTACCTGGCATTGTAAATTGTAAAAGTTTGTTGTTGCTTTTATTTTTAGCAGTCAATTTCATTATAGAAGAGCTTCATTGCAGAGAATCCATTCATTGTGCAAGTAGTGAAGAACCAAACATTTGAGCTCAACTTGGGCTAAAAATGCATAGAGGTTCAAGTCCTGGCAAAGTCTGTCTACTTCAGAGTGAATTCAGGCATTCATCTCATGGTTTAATAGGCTAATGTGTATTTTCTCCACTTTAAAAGGTGGAAGAAAGTAAGCTGTGAATGCCCATATATAATTCCTGGAAATTCTGCTCAGTAGTTTCTGTTTTGGTTTTGGAAATCATGCAACCTTGCCTCTTTGACCATATTCCTCTGTCACATGCACAAATAGTTCAGATTTATATAGCACTTTATTTTTTCCAAGCGCTTTTCTCACAATAATATATGCTTATGATACCCATTTTACAGTTTAAAAAGCTAAACTTCAATGTTGATAAGTTCTTTGACAAAGAGCGCATAGCCATTAAGTAGAAAAGAGTTCATGTGAAACCCAAGACTGAATAACTCTGAGTTAGCTGCCTATTTCAGAGCACCACCATTGGACAAAGTGATAGGATTCTGGGGGGAAAGTATTTTTAATTGTTAAAAATAATTTACTTGCTAGAGGCTTTGTCTAATAAGTTTTTTCAGTTTTGATGTTAGTGGAAATTCTTAAAGTAGATTTGGATGCTGCAGGGTCATTCTAGGATGGTACTGAGGGAAGCCTGAGCTCCTGCTGATAGGGAAAACTCTCAAACATTCACTGTTGTGTTCTGATGTGGTTGCATCTAACTAACTCAGCAAAGATAAGTCAAATCTCCTTGTATATCAGATATTGCCTGTAATTGGGGTTTTTATTCTAGTTACCTATAGGATTAAATGTCAGATGTGCAACCAATAGACTAGAAGAAGGAAATTGAATGAGCAGTGATAGGGGAAGACTTCACTCAACAATGAATGAAACTTTAGACTTACATGACCAGAAGTCGAAGAGACTTCAGTTCATTGTGGAACCCCAATGAGCTTGACTATAGGCATGAGAGCTTGGCAGCCCATTGTAAAGGCAGCAAATGTTGAAAGTGTCACTCTCTGACATTTTGTATCAGAAGCTGATGGAATCTTTTCTACTGGGTAAACACTAAAATAAAAACTTTCTGAAATTTACACAGATTATGTAGAAATTCAATCCCTGCCCGATTAACATGAATTTCTAAACCAATAATATATGAATTGCTGAGTCATTTCAGTCTTATCAGACTCTACATTTTCTGGAGTGGTTTGCCAGTTCCTTCTTCAGCTCGTACTATGGGTGAGGAAAATGAATCAAACAAACAGGATTAAGTGATTTACCCAGGGTCACACTGCTGATAAGTGTTTGAAGTTAGATTTGAACTCAGGTCCTCCTGACTCCAGGGCTGACACTCCATCCATTGCACCAGCTAGGTCCCCAGTAATATCCCAAAAACATAACAAAGACCAACCAAGATGAGATTATGAAAGAGGTGAAGATTGTCCTCTAGCATTCAGCCTGATCATTCAGAATCTTAATTCTCTTCCTCGATACAATCTCTCTTGACCCATTTTTTTTCATTTTGGAGTTTTGCCATCAACAATGAGGCTGACAGGAGGTAGTCTTTTTCCAAGTATTTATCCTGTATATTGCAATACAAGCTTAGCAAATGTCCTATGAAAGGATGTTCCTTGTTGCCTTTGAATGCATGATAAAATCAGTTCCAACTCATTTATTTGTGCCACCTAAGGAGAATCTGCAAATTTATTCTTTTAGTAAGTTGCAATTTCCTTCTATATTCTGGATTTGTTAGAGAGAGAAGGTCAGCGCTGAAATGATTCAGGTTCTTCACCAGTATATACACTTATTAACTATTGGACTAGAATCTTACATTGAGTTTTGTTAGTAAAGTTATAGTTTATAGATAGTTTAAGGATGGTATGATTCTTAACTCTTTCTACCTAAATTTTCCATTACTCTGCCATCATCATTGAAGAGCTAAACCATGATGTACAGGGCTGGATACTATTTTGTATATTTTTTTGTAACATAGGTTATGAAGGCCCAAGAATTAATCACCAACCTAGTCTCTTCATACTTTTCTTGTGCTTAGAAAATAGCTTCAGAAAACGGCTGAGATTAGCAGCAATGCCTGTTTCCGTGATTTATTATTAATATTGCTATTAAAAGGAAGAATTGCTTTGAGATTTACAGGTTTTCTCACATTCATTATGCCTTGAGGAGATTGAGTTGTTTCTTTATCTGTTTATTTATAAAGAGTTCCTAAAATGTCAAGCTTGAAAACTTTTACCCAATTTAAATGTTAAGATACTCGAGTAAAATCTTGTTGGCCAAAACGGAAAAAAAAGTTCTCTTTCTCAGCAGCCTACAAAAATTCATCTAAATTTTATTTTTGACATTTAATGTTGCTTATCAGGAACTTTTAAATTATATAACATATAAATAAATTAAGTTAAATAACAGCTAACTTATTTAATCACTTTGTGTTTGAAAAGGTATAGCACATTTGACATAAAGACTAAACATTTTGTTAGAGTTCTTTTACTTTTATATGTCATCAGAATTTGAGACAACTATGATTATAGTAAAACATTTCTTGTGTTATCATAGTAACTAGATTTGGAAACTGCTCTGAAAATCTAAAAATCTAAATGGTGTAGTTGTGGTAAATTGTTTTACAATCCCCACAATTTTTTTAAAGCTTTTTAGTTCTTCCTGAAAAATTTGACTTATAAGAATATTACATGCTATGACTTAAATTTTTATACTGACATTTCTCTGATTACATGTAGGAAGGTTATGAATTTTATTCTTGAATGATCTCATGTGTTCTTGTAAGCAATTTAATAATGAAAATTGAATGTACTGATGTGATTTTCTACATACATCATGGCTATTTTATGTTCATGTATAAAGTGGTCCCAATCAGTTGTCAAAGTAGTTTAGCAGTATAGTCTATGGATTCATTTTTATAAAGGTTAGTCAGCTACCTTTAGAGAAATTCATATGGGTGCTGTGAGTGGTACTTGATCCTTTTCAGTCATAAAGATCAGGAGCTGTTACTCAAATACTCATAGCCACTTCCTATGCAACACTTCCACATAAAAGAGGTTGTGCTGAGATAATTGTCAAGTTCTCTCTGACTCTCAGAGAACTGACCACCTCTCACTTCTTTATCTCTGCTCCTTTGTGGGAAGTAGTATGTGTCTTTAGCTTAGGGATTTTAAGTGTGACTTTATCCATACAGATCTTTTCTCAGCTCCTACCGAATGGTTCTTCTCACTCATTAAGCTACTCATTATGTGTTTCTTCAATTCATACACAAAGCATATTATATAGAATGCTAATCAACATATTACTGACTAAACCAGTGTTATTACTAACATGATCAGCCTAAGAATAGGCAGCAGATCTGGCAGACAAGCCAAAAACCTTAGCTCAGCTTCCCTCTCAGATACTGTCATGGGGAGCTAGTGAGGCATCTACTCTGGGACTTTTTAGGATGACTTAAGAACTTAAGACACATCTGCAAATCTTTCCTTTAGTCTTAGACTCAACAGACTGCCTTAGATGCTGAGCTTTCCATCCAGGCGATGAAGGTCTCAAGTTCACTCAATTTGCATCTCTGCCCTAGTAGTATTAACTAGGGTAAAGGGATTTTCCCTTCATGAACAGATTGACTCATCAATCCCATCAATTGTATTCTAAGAATAATACCATATCCTTAGATTATCATTCAATCTTCTCTTCTTCATCTTCCAAAAGTTTCCATGTATAAAGTCTCTTCTTTCCAAAATTAATCTCTGTCCCATTAGCTGAGAATGGAGCATGGCATAGTCATAGCCTGTCCTATGATTCACAAATATCCCCTTAAAGGTCACAACTATGTCCAGAACACCCTCTTCGACAGAACTTTCCTTGTTTCTCTAGGATGATTGGAAATTTTATTATTTTTTGTTGGAATTGTGAAATTTGAACACCACACTTCATGCAGTGATAACCTTTCTGAATGACAGTCTATTAATTCTCTATTTCACTGCTTTATTGTCAGTATTCAGAAGTTCTGAAAACACTTCTTGTATTATTTGCCACATCATTTATATTTATTTGTTTGTTTAATTCTGAATTTAAGAAATACAACAAGCATTTTCATAACATAGTGGGATAGAAAAAAAAATGATTGCAGATGAAACTGCAAATCTATTATGTAAAACTTACTATTCCTTTTAAATATATATTAAAGTTATTATATAACTTTCTTAGTTTCCTTTTTTCTCCTCCCCACTTCTATTTATCAATTTTTTTCTGAATGCAGATAGCATCTTTCAAATGTCTTTTTTACTTAATTTGAATATTTATAATACTCAAATAACTTAGTTGCTCAAAGTTGCTCTTAAAAAATATTAATGGCGGAGCCAAGATGGCAGAGTAGAAAGACTCACATATGCTAGCTCCGAACCCACAGTGCATGGATTTCCTCTAAAAAGAACTCCCA
>JAQQSK010012159.1:0-11984 GCA_028658325.1 Potorous gilbertii
CTTTTCATGCCAAATACCTAGCAGTATATCTTGAACATAGTATATGTTTAATCAGTATTTTGGGGCATTATATTGTATTGCAGAAATCAAGCAAGTGAATGAAATAGAAAATTGGACTTCTGTCAGTGAAGGGAAAATTCTGACATTTCTGGCATGTATACATCTCACCTTAGGATAGTGAAATTCAGTGGAAAGAACAGTGGCCTTGACTTCAGAGATATGCATGAGCTCTGCCTGTGTCATGCTTTTCAGCTTTCTGAGTCTCATATTTTTTTTATTTCTAGAGTGAGGTTATTATATTACATACTATATCATTTTAGGCTATTTTAAGGATAGGGATTTGTAAACTGTAAGACACTATATACAGGGGAATAGTAATTGTAGGCTTTTGTTGGTCTAAATTAGCTTTTTAATCCATTGGAAGAACTCCTGGGATTAAAAACTCTTCTATTAATTCAAATCAGAAACTCACCATAACATATTTGAAATGAATTGCTTGGGGGTGGGGGAGTGGGGATTGAGAGGTTAAGTGACTTGCTCATGGATAAGGTGCCAGCATGCAACACAGACAGGTCTTACTCTCAAGATGTCCTATCGCCGATGACAGCTTTTATTGCCCCTGCTCTCATGATGATGGCGGTGATGATGGTGATGGTGATGGTGATGAAGGTAATGATAATTATGGAGGAGGAAAAGGAGGAGGAGGAGGTGGTGGCAGTGGTGGCGGTAGACGTAAATCAAGCCGTAGCTGGAATTCACTTCCAAAGTTTCCCAAACTGAAGATGATAGATGATATTAATTCAAACCAGAAGATCCTGTATTTAGATTTCCATCATTGTCCATGAATCATGCACAAACTGAAAACTTTGGTCTTCCCGTAGGTCTGCAATCTCAGAAACATGGACTTTTCCTTCCCCCTAGTAACACAGATCATGACACATCTCTTTTTGTCCATCCTATTGGACTTCTGGTCATGCTTCTCCTAGTGTTACCACAAGAGCTTGACTTCATATATTTGGGGGCCTCCTTCCCTTCTCTTGAGTGAGACTCATATAAATTCTAACCAATGACATTCCAGAGTAAGGAAACAAATGCCAAGGTACATGGTAGGTGCTTTTTCCCCCCAATTCTAGAGGGTGGGGATGGAGAGAAGAACACGAATAAGTTTTCTCAGAATTATTTTGTCTCCTATGTAGAACATTTGTTTGAAATTCAGGAGTTTCTGTGCTATGTTTTATTTATTCCCTCTCCACTTCCTATGCTTTCACACAATACAAATATCTTGATGAAAGTTACACATAGCAGAATGACTTGCTAAGTGAATTTCCTATGGTGCAAGAGAATAAGATTACTCTCCTCAATGCTCCAGATGATTCCATATTCACAGCTGCCTTCATCTATTAAAGAATATGAATAGAGTGATAGACTTTTTTGACAGATGATGATAATACGTTCTTGGAACAATGAACTGACAGGACACCTGCCTTGACTTTGCCCCTCTCACTGCCTGCCTACCAACCTCCTTATCCTGTTGGTACAATAATATTATACCCCTAAATACAACATAACTCCTCAAGTAAGATTTTCATAGAGGCATGTGTGTGTATATACACATACATACATACATAGTGACCTTATAATTCAATATTTCAAGAAGCCTAAATTAAATCTACACAGGCATTTATTCCTTTCTAATAGGTCCCCACCTCCCTATGAGTTAGGACATAGTCCAATTCAATCCAAAGACTATTTAGTTAAAATCTCTTGTATGCCAAATTCTATAATAGGCACTGTGGGTAGGCTAGAGGTAGAGATCAGATCAATGATTCATTGGTAGAGAGAATTTTTGGAAGTGAGGATTCCTTTAATAATAGTTAATACCTTCTCTACAACTTAAATAATTAGAGTTGTCTTGCACAGTAGAGTGAAAATCTTGGATTTTAATGAACCCAAGGCTCAGCTGTTGCTAAAGCAAAATCCTAGGAGACCTTCTCAGTGCCTCTAGCTGAAGGTTTTTTGTTTTGAGAGGGTCTACCATAGCTTGCACCTCATCAGCCTAGCATTTCAGAAGCTCCTTGTACTGCCAGGTTTAGCCTCTGATGATCCTCTCTAGAATTTTCTGGAAGAGGACTTTTAAAGCCTTTTTAGGAGAGAAGAGCTTTCACAGGCAGCAGTCTCCTCTCAATTTTCTATTGTGCCATTGAATACATCTACCTTTGGGGAGAAGTTGCTCATGCCTTCCCACTCTCCCCTCCAAGAAATCCATTATACATGATGGAAATGCGGTCATTTACATAACATCTGAGTCAGCCAACATCCTTCCACTGCTGATTGGCAATGAGATTGTGACACCCCTTTATCAACCACATTCGGCGTTTGAAGGACTAAGATGCTTCTCCCTCCAAAGTCTTTTTGCAGTCAAAGCCAATAGCGTGCCTACAGGGCAATGGTACAGCAAATATATGTGAGATTGAGAAAAGAAAGAGCAGGACAAAGAAAAAAAAGGGAGAATGAAGACATGAGAATGATGGGAGAAGAGGTTAGGGGGGATAGAGAAAAGGAAGGTTATGATTAGAGAGAGTGGAGAGGAAAATAAGTCATGAATATAGAATATCATGGGCAATATGTTGCCAAGAACAATCGTAGACAATGGGATCCTTAATAATGATGCCAAGAAGCCCTCCTCTCTAGTGTCTGTGGCTTACCAAGAAGCTACGGAGAGCCTTGGCTTGCACATGTGTACCAACAGAGGCACAGGGCGCTTAGGTTACTTGCTCTGAGTCAAAGTAGCAGCAGAGCCAGGCACAGCACCAATTGTGTGATTACTGCCTGGCTGGTCATTCCAGGTCACTGGGAGAAACAATGAATGGGCTCTTAGGGTTTTTAACAAAGGCTTCAGAAATGTCCACTTTCATCCTCAAAGGAGGTTCAGTCTCTCTCAAGACTGAATCTTTTATTACAACTAAGGGAATTACCCATCCCCTCAGACTTGCTGCAGAGACAATCTCAGAAATGTCTGAGATGCTTTCCCACTCCCAGACGAGATCTATTCAGTCCAGAGCTGACTTGTAAGTCTTGCCTTGAAGTTTAAAAATGGTGTCACTGTTTTCCCCAGCTTCTCACTGGGTGACTCAGGCGAGGACTGAGAATTGGGAAGGGGAGACATTCTGAGTGCCAATAATTCTTACTGTACTTTATACTGCTAATAAAACACCTTTTAGCTGCTAATTCACTGGGTGACCTTAGGTAAGTTAGCTGTCCATTTCACACCTCTCTCACTTTTATAATGCAAGCAATAGGTGCTACTCAATTCCACATCTTAACATTTGCAAAGAATTTTTTCATACACACGCATTCACACACAAACATATATATATTCACATGTAAATATATGCACACATTATAGATATACACTCATATACATGCATATGTGTGCATGTATGCATATACATACATACATATATATATATATATATATATATACACACACACACACACACATTTTTATTTGACTTTCACAAAAGCCTTCAGAGGTAGCTACAGAAAGAAAATTATCCCCACTTTACAGAGGAGGAAACAGAGACCTAAAGCTATTGAGCAACTTGGTCAAGGTGACAGAATGAATCAGCATCAAACCCAGCTCGTTGTTGACTCCAGAAATAACCCTTTTTCTTTCTACTCAGTCTCCCCCATGGACTTTCAGAGCCCAGCAGTCTATTCTATAAAATTGGGAGTGTGTTGATATTGCAGTCCAATCTTCTCCAAGACAAAATATTATTTAAATAACAGTGACCCCTACGTTAGTACCACGGTCAGTCTGGCATCTCAGCAAGAGACCTAAGCATGATGGATTGCTTAGTGAGGCTAGTAATACCTTAGGTCACTGGCCTCCTGATGACCAAAGACAGGGAGAGAGGGACAACAGGACCTTCTAAACACAGACGTACTTCTCCTGATTGGCCTAACAGTACATCATCTGGAGCACCCTTGGTAAGGGGAGACAATCCTGATTGGTAGGCATCTTAATGAGGTGGGTTGAGAGTTACCTCCGCTCCTCCCCTTATTAATCCACGAGAGGTCTACAGCTGGGAAAAGACATCTCTCATTTTACTCTTCTCTGACCCAGCTGCCTCTGCCAATCATGGCTAGAAAAACAAAAGCCCTCTCTGTGAGGTCCTCCCCTCCTATGACCCCTCCCACCTACAGTTTGGTCTTTCCCTGGGAGACCAAGTAACTCCCAGTTTTGATGAGGAAAAGCAAGGATAATAGATACATCCCCAGGGAGGGCCTAGACTAAACTGGTTCTCTGTTTACAGGGTAAAGAAGCAGGGATCTCTCTTTAAACTGATTACTGAGGAAGTGTCCTGGGAGTTAGAAGTGATTACATTACTCAGTCAGTCTTAGCTGAGACTGGGAGAAGTCTCCTTTTGAGTTAGACTAAGAGAAAGGGATTTACCAAAATGGGAAAGGGATGGATTATTAACTATCAAATAATATATCAAATGATACAGCATAATATTGATTTTCCTCAGAAGGCAGGACAAAAGGTTTTCTGAGGTCTTTTTCACCCACCAGGTTAATTTTTATGAACCAGGAGTTTTCCAAAGACTTAGCTGCTTCCATCCTGTGGCTCTTGGACATTCCATGAGTCCATGAGACCAAAAGATCTCAGGCCTCAGGCTGGAAAGAATCTTAGAAGTCAGCTAGGCCTAGCCTTTTCATTTCACAAGTGAAGACCTGAGAAAGGGGACGTGACAAAAAGATCCTAGGGAAGAAGTGACAAAGCCAGAATTTGAAGCCAAAGCCTCAGAGAGATGAAGAAACACATAGTTTTTGGTTACATTCAGAAAGGGCTGTTACCTAGGCATGAAGTCATAGTCTCTTTGGATACTTGCCTGGACTGACCACATATGAGGTGGGGTGCTCAGTTTCTAGGTGGCATATTTTAGCCAGGACTTAGAAAAATAGTGTGTTTAGAAGAGCATGGGGTAGAGAACCTGCAGCCTAGAGGCCACATGTGGCCTTCTAGGTCCTTGGTGTGACCTTTTGAGTCCAAGTTTTACTGAACAAATCCTTTCATTAAGGGGATTTGTTCTGTGAAGTTTGAATTCAGTCAAAGGGTCAAATTTGAGGACCTACAAGGCTACATGTGGCCTCAAAGCTACAGGTTCCCCACTCCGGGCCTAGATGGTCACAGAAAGAGAAAGCAGATCTTAAGAGTGTTGGCTGAAGGAACTAACCCTTCCACCCAACAAACAATTTATTTTCTATATACTTATACATATGTCCTTAGGTAGTTCGTAAACTCCTTGAGGCAGGGACTAGTCATATTATTTTAATCTCTGTATTCATACCCTCCATATCTATATCCATATTCATTGTGCTAAAACCTAGAACATTAAAAAAGTGACCAGACTTCTGATTCCATGTCTATAGAAAATTCCATAGTTTTCCTCTATCTTGATGAGAAAAATCCCTCAACAATACAGTTCTGAAATTTCTTGGTAATTGATAGTCTTCTGGACTTACTTGGGGCACTGAGAGGTTAACTGATTCAACCCAAGTCACACAGCCAGACTATGTCAGAGAGTGGCCTTGAACCCAGGCCTTCTCTACTTAGAGCCTAGCTCTCAAACCAACTATGGGAGATCAGGCCAAAATGAGCTTGGGACAGTTGGAAACCCTGTAACTTGACCCCAACAAAGTGATGGCATTTTGGTTCTCTTTGAGAAGGAAGGACCACAAGCAAACAACCAGCTCTCTAGCCACCAAGTGCACTTACACTGCATCTTACTGGCAGACAGTAGGAACTAAGATGATTTTCATTGATTCATTGGTTACTAATGTGGAAAATTGCCTATTTTTCTCCCTGTCTTTCCAACTTCTCCCAGAAAGGCAGAGATAAGGTTCGGGGTGGTTAGCTCCACATTACCTTTTCTAGATCACACAGTGAATATAGTCCTGGGACAGCAGTCAGGACGACCTGACTTCAAATATAATCCCAGACCCTTACTCGATACGTGATCCTGGGTAAGTCATTTAACTTCTGTCTGCCTCAGTTTCATCAATTGTAAAATGAGAATGACAATAGCATTTACCTCATAGGGTTGTTATGGGGATTGAATGAGTTATTTTAGATAATTTGTCACAGTATCTGGCACATAGTAGGCACTTAAAAAATTCTTGTTCCCTCCTCCACCCTCATTTTGTCAATCCCAATGGGTGTAATAACCAACCCTAAAGTCAATCAATTGAGATTACTTCTATACCCAAGAGAATATTTTAGTGACATTTGAGAGAAACTTCCTACACCTTAGGTTCATATATTATGACATGGGCAGGGCTCTGAAAGGAATATAAGAACATGGAATGGTGGAGAATATCATAGAACTTCAGAATATTGCTGAACCTAAAAACTACAAACATAAAATGTCAGAGTTCAGGATGTATGGACTTTAGGATGCCAAAGATGGATGTGACCCAAGAACATAAAACAGCATAGCTGGGAGATCCTTAGAACAAGGAACAGGGAATATTAGGGGTGGTGGTAGGGATGGGTGTCAGAATACAGGATGTTTGATGTTGATGGGATTTTAGAGCTTTTCAGTTGAATAGTGATCCATCAGCCCCATTGGCTGCTAGACACCTCTACTACTGTAGACCTATATTCGGAAGCTCTTTATCTACCTATTACTCCCCCTACCTTCAAGTGAAGAATTAATTTCTCTTGGACAAAGTAAGGATTGAAATGTTCTTCATGAATATGCAATTGATAAGCAGTTTATCATCCTCCCAGGCGTTTTGCCCTTTTATCTACACGGGTAAAATAACATTTCTTTTGGATTGGTTATGGGAGAATTCCAGTTTTTTTTTTAAATGACAGCATTTTTTTTGGAATGCATTGTATTATGAAAAAGTCTAATTAATTACTTTCAAAATGAACTGAACTACATGACCCGACAGTAGCAATGAATAAATAAATTCAATGATAATGAAATGTCTGACCTCAATTTTTCTACAGTGTTGTTAGGGCAAAGTGTTTAGGGAAGGCAGTCATCAAGTTCTGTTTGTCTTATCTTTGAGTTAATGCTCTGGTCCCCCCTAAAAAAGGATTCACATCTCACCAATCTCTTGATCGTTTACATAGATTATTTTTAAATAGAATCCCTTAAGTTATTTTTTAAAAGTATCTTGAGATTCTTTTATTGTGTGATTGGTTACTTTCCTTCGAACCCAGGGGTTCAGAGCTTTTTTTTTTGTTTTGACATGGACCCCATTAGCAGACTTGTGGAGGCTTCATGTATACCACTTCTCAGGATTATGTTTGGTTGGGTAATTCATAATTAAAGGAAATGGCATATTTCCTTTCAAGAGGGATGAAAATAAAGATATAAATTTCCCCACCCAGTTTTATGGATACTTCTGAATGAAATCTATCCCCAGACCTCCCCAGGCAGTTGTGGGGAACCTGTGGCCTTGAGGTCACATGTGGCCCTTTAGATCCTTAGGTGTGGCCTTTTGAATGAATCCAAATTTTAGGCCACATGTTCCCCACCTCTGCCTCAGAACTTTGAGCAAGGAAATCATATGAAACCATCACCTTCTAGGTACAATAGAATCAGAATATAGGGAGACCTCAGATTGACAACATTTTGGAACAGCAGTGAAGGGAGGAGATAAAGGTAATGAGTAGTTAGCATAACAGGCCAACATTTGTGAGAGTTAGACTGAGTTAAATAAATGGTAAGTTTTTTAGGGAAAAAAGTTTGCATTTCTGATACAAAATACTAAGACAAATCCATGTTTAACATGCCTGTTTTCACTTTTCAAATACTAGATTAGAAGAATTAAAGCCTCCCTTCCCTTTCCTTTTTCTCCTTCCCTTTCCTTCCTCCCATTCTATTTTTAGGACACATAGATGTGTTACGTTTCACCTTTAAGAACACAGTAATCAAAGATGCGTTGATGTTGTGTAAAGTCAGTGCCAACTTCACAACAGATTCTGTACCAGGAGACAATTTCATCTTTCTCTTCTCCATGGGAAAGGCTATGAAGGAAGCTAGAGATCCTGAGGAAAAGATCAGGAGGAAGCACACTGGAGTCAGAGGGACAGTCACCCAAAAGAACTGAGGTGGGAGATTGTATACAGGACACTGAGAATGTCTAGGGAGTAGATTGGCTCCAACAGAGAGTGGGCAAAAGGAACATACTATGTAATAAAAGCTAACTGCCAGGTTGGACTTCTTCATTTTACAAATCAAAAGCTGCTCTCCAAGGATCTTTTCCATGATATCCTCCTCTGCTTCTTGGGGACAAGCACTAAATGTGGCACTTTAAGAGAAGGGATCATTTATATTTTTGTGTTCATATGTGCAATGCTTGGAACACAGTAGGTGCTTTATGTTTCTTGAATGTAAATGAATAGTGTTGGTCCTATCACTTGTTAGAATAAGATTTAAGAATCAGTTATCTGGCTATGTAGAGGGAAATACCAAATCATACCAATTCTATCACCTTCTTGCCAAAGATAAGCATGCATATCATAGCAAGGAGAGAGAGAGAGAGAAGAGGAGAGAGAAGAGATGAGAGAGGGAGAGAGAGAGAGATAGAGAGACAGAGGGGGAGAGAGAGAGAGACATAAAGACAGAGAGACAGTGACAGAGACAGGGACAGAGAGAGACAGAGAGACAGAGAAGGGGAGAGAGAGACAGATACACAGAGAAAGAGACAGAGAGAGAGACAGAGATTTGGCATTGGCAGTGGGACTGGGGAAAAGGCAGGCTCTGATCCACAATTTAACAGAGGCCTTTTCCCAAAGAAAGACCTCAGCTCCTTTGGGGGATTACCAGAACTGCCAAATTGACAGTTTTAGTTTTCCATTAAAGGAATAATTATCTGTTACAGTAATTACCCATTGTCAATTTTGCCCATCTGCTGATCATTGTGTAAAGCTTTCTCCCCCTCTTAGCCGCCCCCTCCCCCCAGTACATGAGTTTTCAGAGGCATTGAGCAGCTTGCTAGATAATAGCTCCAATAGCACCATCTATCCTGGGTGATTAAAGATGTGTATGTGTGTGTGTGTGTGAGTGTGCGTGTGTGCAGCCCTGTACCTGTAAATCTGATGGGCAATTTTCCTATTCAGAGCCAGAACCAGGCCAGATAGTCCTGCCCATTCCAACAATTCAATTCAGTAAACATTTGTGAAGTACCCATTATGTTCTAAATTGGCTGGGGTTGTGGTGGGGGGATACAAATAGAAGGAAGTCCATGCCCTCAAGAACTTTACACTCTAATGAGGGAAGCCTACAAACAAAAGAGGCTGGAAAGGGTAGGGCTGGATTTGGGGGAGGGGGACATAGGAGGTGATACCCAACAGGAAGCCATCTTGTTCTTTGGAGATGAAAACAGGCAGAACTGCAGATGCAAAGTGGAGGGAGCTGGAAATTCAATTTCTACCCTCTATGAAGGCTTTGGGAGACATTTGGTACTCTGCCTTCCAACCCTCCTATCCAACATGACAGGAGGCTGAAGAATGTGATATCAGTCAAGGTTTGAGTTAGCAGCATAGTGGTGAGATTAGAAGTGTTCTGGGAGGGGCATGAAACCAAGCACAGTTGCTATGAATGAAGAAATAAAAGAGGACCTACTATGTGCACAGAAGCATGGTATGATGGATCTGGAATTGGTCTCAGAGTTATAAAGATGCAGATTCAGCTCCTGCCTCTTCCATGTGCTGACTATATGTCCTTGAGAAAGCAGCTAGGAGCCTTCAGGGCATGGTATGGTCGATTTAGACTTAGAAGAGCTAAATTCAAGCCTACAACTGACACAAGATGTGACCTTGGACAATTCACATCCCCTACATCTATCTCAGTTTCATCATGTCTAAAATTGGGATAGCAACAATGACATTTACTTCACAGCTTGTTGTGGAGATCAAGTGAGATACTACATGTAAAGTACGTTCTTTACTATAGAGCAGTTATATAAAGGTTAGCTATTATGTGACCACTCTCACTGTCTGTAGGTAACTCTAATACAATTGTATGTGTGTATGTGAATCCAGCTAGGTGATATCGTAGTTAGACTGGACTTGGAATCAGGAAGACTCATCTTCATGAGTTCAAATCTGACCTCAGAGACTTGCTAGCTCTGTCATCCTGGGAGAGACACATAACCCTTTTTGCTTCATTTTCCTCATCTGTAAAAGAAGCTGGAGAAGGAAATGGCAAACCACTCCAGTATCTTTGCCAAAAAATACCCTAAAAGGGGCCACAAAGAGTCAAACTGCACTGAAAATGGCTCAGCAACAATACATAGAGATAGAAATAAATATGTATGTAGGTATTAATGATAACTGTCATTTACATAGTGCTTTAAAGTTGGTAAAGTTCTTTAGCTGTGAGGTGGTTCAGGACAGAAAACTGCCGCCGGAAGTCAAGAAGACCTGAATTCAAATCCAGTTTTCTGAGCAGGGGCTAGTCACTTTGCTTTAATTTTGTTTATTCAGCAGTAAAATGATGATCACAACACCCAACTCAGAGTTTTGTGAGGATCAACTGAGATAATATCTGCATAGGGTTCAATAGTAGGTGTCCATAAATGCTTTTTCCCTTTTCCTCTTTCTCAATATTATTTTACTGGATTCTCACGACCATACTGTGAAGTTGATGCCATTCTTTGCATTTGTGTTGGTTGTTCAGTCGTTTTAGTCACGTCTGTTTCTTTGTGATTTCTTTTTGGGGTTTTCCTGGCAGAGAAAATAGAAGGATTTGCCCTTTACTTCTCCAGATCATTTCTTAGATGATGCAAACAGGAGTAAGGAGTTTGGTTAGGGCTACATAGCTAATAACTGTCTGAGGACAGATTTGCACTCAGGTCTTCCTGTATTTAGGACTGGCACATCCAGATGATGAGTATAGGTCTGAGAAACCTTTCCTTCCCCCAACTTTCCCCCGAACTCTTCTTGAATTTTCCCAAGTAATCAAGTCTCTGGTGTTCACCTGAGGCATCTACCCTCCAGTAATCCTCTCCACTGCCCCTTCATTATAACCTAAACTGAATCTCCCAATTCCCAGCCCTTCCTTTTCTGTTACCTTCTGACTGCCCAGGCTACTTGTACATAAAATCAATCTTCATTCTTTAAGTCTGGTCAATATGGTAGATTTTTGGTGATGTTTTAATAAAACTTATCTTTGACTGGGGTCAAATTCATTTGTGGCAGGACCTGGGTGTCACTATTTCGGGGTCCCAGCACCCCAAATCTCAATTTATCCACTGTGCCTCCTAGTTGCCTATTTGAATTTTACAGATGAGGAAAAGGAGGCTGTGACTTTAATGGTTCCATCTAGCTAGAAAATCTCTGAAGAAGGATTCGAACCTAGTTACTCTTGACTCCAAGAGTGACGGTCTTCTGACTCCCTAGTCATTGTTACCACCACTTGGCTGAGAATACAACGCCAAGCAAAGAGCCCCAGCTGCCTGCACAGAGCTTCATTCAACTGTTCCACATCCTCTGTCAAACATTTCCTATTCCTCCTGCAGATAACTTGCTTTGTACATATTTGTTTCCATGTTTTCTCCCCCATTAGGCTGTAAGCTTCTCCAAGGTTGGAGCTCTCTTCTCGTATTCTCAGCACTTAGCCCAATGGCACATCATAGGCACTTAAATGTCTGTTGATGGATTACTTAATTGATAAATGGTAACTTGAAGGCTTAGGAAGGAACTTCTGAAGTAAAGGACCCTTTAACTGCTCATTCAAGGAATAGAGGGATTTTAGGGAATGGGCGATGTGATAATGGTGTGCATTCTAGGTTGGAGTGACACTCTATAAATATGTAGAGAAACAAGTGTTGGAATACCCTTCATCACCAACCTCAAATCCTTATTAAATTTTCTTTGTCCTTGTTATTTAAGCATAGACTTCTGGGAATTTCACCATTTTGCTAGAAGGCCAGGGTTCAATGACTTGGACCACATTGAC
>JAQQSK010012160.1:0-11984 GCA_028658325.1 Potorous gilbertii
CAATTGTAAAAGCAGGGTATGTACTAGACTGAAAACTGTTAAGGCCTCTCCCCAGATCTAATATTCTGTGATTTAAAAATCATTTCAGTAAAGCAGGTTTACAAGATTGCTTTAATTAATGTCACATATTCAGCTTATGAGCTACATTGTGATAATTTTTTTAACATATATTATGTTTCTGTCTTTATGGTAATAGTTAGTCTACAATAAAAAGAGAGCCAATTATTTCAAATATTGAGTAAACATTAAATTAATGATGGATCAAACCAAATACCCTTTTTAAAAAATGGCAATAAATCACTTGCCTGAGACTACATTACTCAGGCCTTCCACTCTAGGATATTTTTGTAATTACTTCTTTGATTACCATTGGAATGATAGCAAGATGAGTTTTTAACCTTTAAAATCAGGCCTTTGTGTGCAAATATGTTTTAGAAGATAGTAAATGATTTCATACTCTTACTATGGTGGTGGCACTCAAAATCATAGCAGTTCTATAATCGAGTTAATGGGGGGTTTGATGGAAAAGGATGATAACAAAGAAGGAAATTGTAGCTGGAAAAATTACTTCACTCTGAATCCTAATGGCAAAGTCACTTGCAAAAGCAGAGATTTCACAGAGGGTTACTTTCAAATGGCAAAGAGATTCAAACATGACATAAAGGTTGCTTTAACCAATAAGTATGAGTTAGCAAATACATTGATGTTGCCCAACTGCAAGGCAGTACATCAAGTCACAGCTTTCCAAAAGCCTTCAAACTTTCTTAAAAACTTCTCCCTATTTTCAGCCTATAATCAGAGTTAAATGTAGAATGCAAGACAGAATTGAAGAAAATATATTATGAATAGAAAATCATACAGAAAAGGACTTATAAAATCAAAACAATGCTGAGATAACACCATACCTTGAAAAATGGCAAAGATGAAAATAAAAGATAGTCATGGTCAATATTTGAGGAGTTGTGGGAAGATAGGAACTCAATGCATTGTTGGTCAATCTGTGATTGGTAGAACTGTTTTGGAAAGCAATTTGGAATTGTGAGAAGTGACTAAAATGTCCACATTCTTTATGCAAAAATCTGTTAAGATTATATCCCAAAGAGGTCATGGATAAGAACAAAGTTCCAGGCCACATCAAAATATTTGTAGCAACATTTTTTGTGATTACAAAGAATTGTAAATAAAATTCATGCCCATCAACCGAGGAAGGGAAAAATCAGTTTTGTACATGAATATAATGGAATATTACTATACTGTAAGCAATGGATTAGATCAATACAGAGAAGTATAGAAAGATTTGTATGAACAGACACAGAATGAAGTAAGTAGAGCCAAATTTTATACATATGTACACTTGTATATTTACATATACGCATATGGTCATAGTCACATATGTGTATTTACATGTATGTATACATATACACATACACATGTGTGTATATATACATAATGAAAATGGAAATGAAAAGGACAGCAACAGTAAAAATCAAAAGTGATTGTTGCAAAACCACAAAAGACAATTATGGTCAAAAGAAAAAAATATATAAGATATTCTAGTTTGCCTTTTACAGAGTTGAGAGACCTGGGAATGGAATACATTGCATGCATTTTCCGACCTTTGGTGAGATTGACTAGTTTTGTTGATTTTTTTAAACAATGCTTATCATGGGGGAAGATGCACTGAAAAGGGAAGAGAAGGATAGAGGGAGAAATTTTGGTGATGCCAAAAAAAAAAAGGAGCTGTAAGGTTTAATGGGGCAGAAGATAGGATTCTTTTCTGAGCATGGACTGAACTCTAGATAGGCTCTTCTACCTCAGAAATACTGCTTTAGCAAGAGACCTGAAAAGAACTTTGGAGAAGCATGTGTTAGAAGATATGCCTCAGAAAGGTAGAACTGAGTAGACTCTCAGAATTCATTTACTCCAATTCATTTCTTTTACAGATTAAAAAAAAATATGGTATAGAAAGGGAAGATGACTTGCTCAGTCACATAGTTAATAAGTGGCAGAGGTAGGGTAGCTAGGTGGCTTAGTGGATAGAGGACCTGACCTGGAGTCAGGAAAGTTCATCTTTCTGAGTTCGAATCTAACTTCAGACCCTACTAGGTTTGTGACCCTGGGCAAGTCACTTAACACTATTTGTCTCAGTTCCTTCATCTGTAAAATAAGCTGGAAAAGAAGATGGTGCACCCCTCTAGTATCTTTGCCAAGAAAACCCGAAAGGGAGTCACAAACAGTCACATACAAGTATCTGATAACAACAATAGAAATGAAATTATTTTTAAAATTATCAAAATTACTTGATATACACATAAAAAGAATGGAAATAAAAAATCTTAGAGTTTTATAGATACTCTGTTATAACACCCGGATTTATACCCTTGAAAAGCAATGTAGTTCTTAGTAAAATAGCTTTGACTTTTACAAAGTTAATCCTTACCTTGAGACGAAATCTGCCATTCTTGGATTTCCTCCCATCAATTTACCTTTTCCAAGTCATACCCAGTTACTTTTTATCATCATGTTGGTCCCATGGAATTTCTCTGAGATTTCAAAATGGATGCCTATCTGAATAGTTTCCTCACTGAAAGAATTTCTTCAGAATATTGATGGAATCACAAGCATAGATAAAAGGGAAAATCGTGTAATCCCCCACCTTTAAGCATTTGAAGAAGGCAATCATGATGCTCCCTCCGCAGTGGATTTATGCAGGACAAATATCTCTAGCTCCTTAAATAATGCCTATATAGTGATCTTCCAGTCTTCCGAGTGGCGTAATGGTTAATTCCATGGAATCATGGAAACTGGGTTCAAACCTTGCCTCTGATGCTTACTACTGGTGGGATCCTAAGAAATTCACTTAAGTAACCTAGCACTCAATTTCTTCTATTAGGTGAAAGGTTTGGATGTGATTAGCTCTAGCTTTATGAATTCATAACCCATCTAGACAGGTTGCATGCCATTCATGTAACAATGCACACAAATCTCCCAATGTGGTCTCTGGTCTAGTGCCTGGAACAGTATATAAGGAATTGATTAAATAATGCTTTATAAATCTAATCAATGCATGTGAACGATTAGGAAGAGATTCTTTAAGATGTATTCTAGTGTCCCTTCCCACCAGCCCTTTCCCCCCAAAAAGATAGCAATCACAATTCATTCAATCCACTTAAAGGGGACCCATGGGGTCTTTTCTCAAAGAAAATTGAGTGCCTGTTTATATAGAGTGTTCCTTTTCCTAATGTCTGTCCTAGGGTTATTTGATGTGAATAGTACCACTAAATATATCTCTGGTTTACCGAAATCTCTCATTTTATTAACAGCAGGAAGAAGTGAAAACCACCCATGGAACACTGCTATCTCCCTGTGCCTGGAGGAGACCTCTTGGAAGGAGTTCTGAATTAAACTGTCTTCACATCTGGCCCCCCTGGGTGTTGGGGGCAAACACCATGGAGATTGTTGTGGAACTTCGAAATTACACTCAACATTTATACCTGTACAAATTTTCACAAGCATTCCCCTTGTCTGAAAATAAAATATTTTTTTTAGCTATTTTTTCTTCAGTTGTGTCCAACTCTTAGCCACCCTATATGGAATTTTCTTGGCAAAGATACAGTAGTAGTTTGCCATTTCTTTCTCCAGTGGATTAAGGCAAATAGAGCTTTCTCAGGATCACACACTTTCACTAACTGTGCCTGAGGCCAGATTTGAACTTGGATCTTCCTGACTTCATGGAACCTTATCCACTGAACCATCTAGCTTCCCCATAAAAGAGAAAAGAAAAAAAAAGTACAAAAAAGAAAAAAGTATTTGTAAAAGTGCTCTGATCAAATTTTAATCTTTGAAATTTCCCAATAGAGAGGACTACACCCACCCATAACACCTATTATCCGAAGGTCTTTGAAATAGAAGAGAAAAGGCAGACAAGGTCTGTGAAGTCTTCACAGTACAACCCAAAAGAGGGGAGGGGTCTCCTTCCTAAAGTCCTAAACAAAAGTCTGAGACCAAGCCCTTGAATTCATGCTGATTAAGAAGCTTCCTTGAAAGACATCTGAACAGCAGAATCCTAAGCTCACAGTCAGAAGAGAGTTCAGAGATCATTTAATACAAATCATACTTGAATAGGAATCTTCTTTAAGACATGTCCACTGTGTGGACATCCAGGCTCCTACAAGGAACTTTTCCCAACTCTTAGTACTGGTATCTTCTCTTTTAATTATTTCCTCCTCCATTCCCTCCCACCATAGATTGATTACACACATGTTTACTTATTGACTTCTCCATTAGATTTTGTGCTCCCTGAGGGCAGGGACAATCTTTTGTCTCTTTTTATATACCTAGTGATTGGTGCACGTGGCATACAGTAGGCACTTAATAAATGTTTATTAACTGACTGACAGGCTCTGGTTGAAAACATCCAGAGATGGGGATCTCACTGTATTCTATCATAGCCCCTAACATTTTTGGAAAGTTCTAACTGTAAGGAGGAACAGCCTTATAATGAAATGACATGTCCTGACTTATATTTTCCACACATAGGTCCTAATTCTGTCCTCTGGAACTGAGTAGAATGAAAGTGCTGTCCTTTAAATACATTTTGACATGATTCAAAATTACAAACTTGCAGCAGAAGATTCATGCAGACAGATCATCCAAAAAAAATTCAAAAGTAAAGAAAGAAAAGGATCACGGAAATATTTTTGGGAAAAAAATGCCCAAAAGAACAGAAGGAAGACCAGAAAGAATTACAGACAAGCAGGATTGCTTTCCAAGTTAGAAATTACATTTATTATAGATTTATTTAAAAATCTATAATAAATTTCTCATAAATGAGAATTTTAGTTTCATGTTCAAATTATCTTTTTATTTATTGTTTTCTCTTTTACCATGTAGACGGAAACTTACATCTGGTGCTTGTTAAATTCAGAATAGAAAGGAAGAAAAAACGACTAAAAATGAACAGAAAAAGAGTCCAGAAATTGTAACATTTCATATGATGACAAAAGAGGCATGTGTAACATGAGAGACACTGGACACAAAGTTAAAAAGATTTGGGTTTCATTCCCAGCTCTTCTCCTCCTGGTTGTGTGATTTTTGCAAAAACACTTCAACACTGAACCTCAGTTTCCCTATCTGTAAAATAAGAAAGTTAAGTCAAATAAATGACTTAGGAAGTCCCTTTCACTTATAATAGTATGTCTTCTGTGTGTCAGTGATCACACACACATACAACTAGAGAGTATGATTGTTAAAGTCAGGAATTTTTGTCTTTTGCTTATTTTTGTGTCCTTTTTACTTAGCGTAGGTATTTAATAAATATTTGTTTATTTGTTGTTTGAAAGCCTAAGTTTCCCAATACAACTGGGGAATATATTTGTGGCCTTGTTGTCCCTTTCCTTCCCTCTCCTCTCCAACAGCATGCAAGCAGTTAATGATCAATGCTGGTATTCTTATTCCTTGAGCTCCAGGTCTGAATTTCCAAACTGAATTGTACTTCATTGAAGGAATGGGTCACAATTTGATTGATGTCAAAGGACTGGGATGTTTGAGGTCACTATAAGAGATCAAAGAATGTCATAGTGGATGAAGGGACATCATGATGGCTGGCACAACTTCAAGCAGGGAGCAAGGTGCTTCCAAGTTTCTCCCTTGTCCCTCTTTCAGGAAATGGGCCTCCTTCTTCTCCTCCTCCTCCTCCTCCTCCTCCTTCTCCTGTGACTCTGACAATGACTACACTGAGTGAGAGACTAACAGCTAATTAAAAAGTCAAGAATCCCTAAGAGGCATCCTCAGTGGGTGGCACTGAAGGAGCACTGTCTCACCATCCCCAGCTCCAGCAATCTGCCACCAGCAAGAGAAAAAGGGAAGAGAGTTTGTTAGCAACTCCGCTCTGAGGAGGATGTGAGTGGCAATGGATTGGCTGCCAGGCTGGTTCCTGTTCCGGGGGAGGATTTATGATCGGAGCCTGTGCCAGGGGGCAGGAACAGCTCCTCTCACTGAAACAGCTGTGAGTAATCCCCACACAAAATCTGTTTTCCTGGCCAACAAACACAGACACCTGCACTCCAGATCGCCACAGCTGTATCCCAGCAGATGTGTGTCCCTGGAATGTAGGCCGGCTCTCCTGAAGACCCATCGTTTACCTCTGAAGACGTAGGATGGTAGTTTGAATCATAGATTTAGAGTGGGGACGTGGGAAGGCTCTGAGGCAGAGTATTTCCTCACAATTACACAGCTAGTTAGGGGCAGAGCCCCGGCTGTCCTTTGGACTATACATTTTTGCCACCATGCCTTTAACCAGACATCAATCAATCAACTTTTATTAAGCATGTATTATGTGATAGGCACTGTGCTAAATGCTGATGGGGTTCCCATCTCCCCATCTTGGAGAGACTTAAATTTAGCAAATAAACAACCCCAAGAACAATTAGAAGATGCCAAAGCCCATAGGAAAAAAAAATCATGAGTTGTTTGACCCTTAAAGGAAGATGTGTCAGAAACTTGCACTTAATCCATCTCCCACGTGAAGGGGCAGGGAATTGTGCTCCTTCCAACTCCAGGCCAACAAAGGAAATTTATTTGTGCAAATAGTGAATGCCCATGCATAAACACACACACACACACACACACACTCATGAACTTCAGGTTGTCAAGTGAACCTATCTTCTCACACATAAGAGTTCATGTGAATTGAAGGCTTTATTACCTGAAAATTTAATCAGGTCACATATAAATCCCAGTTATGGAGCTTTCACCAGTCCCAAAACAGTAAGAAATATCCTTGGGTCTTTCCAGTATCTTGTTAATGACATAGGCTGATTTGAAAATTATGGAAAGAATGAAAATTTCCTGAGCCTTGACACTGGGAAACAAGCTGACAGTGTATATACAAGGACTGTTTATTTCTAGGCTATATTGTTCATCCCTTACAGTAGAAATAAGCTTTCCATTAATTAAAGAAACTTCATTGAGCACCTACTGCATGCAGTACACTGTTATACACTGTGGGAGGTATGAAGTGAGGGAGAGGTGTTGTGGAAAGAGCCCTCAGGTTCCAGTTTATACTCTCAAATCTCCTATGTGACCTTGTGTCTTCTGATTTCTGTCCCTTCGTTTATATATCAACAAAACAAAGCTAACGTTCTTACCACTTAAATTTCATAAAGATGATTTTTTTTATTATGATTTCCACAGGGCAAGGACTGTATTTTGTTTTTGCATCCCCAGAGTGAAGTACAATTCCTGGCACAAAGTAGGTGCTTAATATATGGTTATCGATTGAGTGAGTGGTGCTATAAATTTAAAGCTGAAAGGGACCTTGGAGAGTGTCTACTCCATCATGTTATAAATAGGTATAGGCAGAGTTAAAAGACTTGTCCAAGAGCATATAAGTAGTTATTGCCAGTGAAAAGACAGAATTGGGAGACGGAGGCAGCAAGGCAGAAGAGTGGCTAGAATCCTGGAACTGAACTCAGGGAGAATCTCTTCTTAGACATTTGCTAGCTTTGTGACCCTGGATGCGCCTCCACTGTCTGCCCCAGTTTTCTGAACTGTAAAATAAAGATAATAACATCATTCCCTTCCTCACGGAGTTGCCATGAAGGTAAGATGAGCTATTTGTAAAATGCTTTGTAAACCTTAAAGTGCTAGATATGAGAACAACATTCACCATCATCTTCACTATCATAATTATTAATAGAGAAAAGATTTGAAACTACATCCTCTCATACCAAATACTTTAAAGAAAGAGACAAAACAAAACAAGACAAATACTGTAAATATAAAACCATAAGATCATAGCTTGAGGAAGAGCAAATGACTTGGCCAAGGTCACACAGGTACAAAGAGTTTAGATGGGATTTGAATCCAGGTCCTCTGAGTTCAAAACCAGTACTTTTCCACTTCATCATCTTGCCTCTGTGAGTTACTATTTCTAAGAACGATAAAGACACAATCCTACCCTCATGGAGGAGGGACAAGGTTATTTCTCACATGTTGTCCATGTGGGTTTACATAAGCTCTAAATCCCTAATCCAATTAAATATATAACACATGAAATGTAGCACCCTAATTTAACCCCCCATCACCTGACATCTGCCTCATTTGTCCCCTTGAAGCTTCAGTGATTTCCTATTTTTTCTTTAGAAAAGACACCCACTTCTCCATTGTTTCAAGTAAAGTCCTTCACAACCTCTTTCTCTTTCCATGCTCACTACTTCCTTTAATGTCAAACTAATGGTTAAAACAAAACAAAACAAACAATAACAAAAGCTTAGCCTGTATGCTGTATATATATACATTTTAATATATATGTGTGTGTATGTATGTGTGTATACACATATACGTATACATATACATGTATATGCATGTATATGTGTGTGTATAATATATATACACATCTCCCACTTTTATATTATATTATATTATATGCTTTTGCACAAACTGGTCCCATGTCAAAAATGTCCATCTCCTCCCTTTCAATTTTGGAATTCTTAGCTCACTTCACAGGACATGAAGAAGGCTTTCTTCTTCCCCTAGTTGTTAGTGCTCTCCCTTTGAATTGACTTTGTAGTTTTGAGTTCTCTCTATTCCTTTCTCTCTGCCCCCCCATCTCTCTCTCCCTCCCTTCTTACCTCTCTCTCTCTCTCTTTCTCAGTGTATGTCTGTCCTGTGTGTGTGTGTGTGTGTTCCTCACCTCCTTCACGTTTAGTATTTCATTTTCAGAATAATTGAATGAATAACATTTATTAACAATTTACTGTGTGCCAAACACTATTGGAATAGGCCTTGAGGAAAAGAAAATGGAGATAGTTCCTTGTCCTGTGGAGCTTAAATTCTAAGAAAGAGACCATACATATACACTGTTGTCTTCCTTGTCTTGTTTTCAATAAAGACAATGAAAATATAGAAGAATAAAATGTAAATTTTCACACTTGGAATCAAAATATCAACTACATGAGTATGTAATGGGAGAGGTTAGACAGGCCAGGTGGCTAAAAAGAGGTTAATATAGTCTGTATTGCTATGAGATTGGACGGTGCTTTGTTCATTACAGTTAGAACTACTACTATTCTCAGTTGCAATAAATATAACACTAAATACAAGATGTCCCAAAAGTCTGAATGAGATTTTAAGCTTTAATAACTTCAATAGTTTAAAACTGCACCAAGACTTTTAGGACCCTCTGTATATAATGCTTAAGGAATCTTAGAACATTGTGGAATGCCTACATTGGAGGTATCATTGGAACAAAGAATGATAGATGTGCCAGGGACCTCAGGAGAGAAAACAAAATGCTAGACCTTGGAGGGTCCACAGAGAGCTACAACAATGAGGACTTGAAGATAAATTAGTTCAAACCTCTAAGTTACCAGGTAAAGAAATTGAAACCAATTGAGAGAAATCCATTGGCTAAAATCATGCTCCAAGTTAGCAGGGCTGTTGACTCTCTGTCTTATGGATTGGCTATGAAACTTACTAGTTCTTTGGGGAAATGATTCTAAAAGACTATTTTGTATAGATAGATATATAGATATATAGATAGATGGATGGATGGATGGATGGATGGACAGATAGATGGACAGACAGATACATATAGATATAAAGATATAGATATATAAAGAGATATATACATATATATGCATGTATATACACATATATGTCTACAATATTTATAAAATTATGTATATATGTGTGTGTATGTATATTTATAAATATACTCAAAAATGCATGCACATACATACATATATTACTTTTTCTCTGAAAAAAAGGATGTGACCTTCATTACAACCAAGACTTATTAGGCTCTTGCCCATATTAGTGGGACTGGAGATTTTGGACACTTTCTCAAACTCATCTGATGTGCCTGTAGCTATTGCTCCCCTTGAAAGCTAGGCCACTTACTGTCAAAGTGAAAAAAGAGAGGTTCCACTCTTCCCCTCCCCACCCCATTATCTTATAAGAGAGTGAATGCAATATGTCCCAGCTGTGTGCCACAGAGCCTACAGGGACAGAAGAATGGATTGCAATAAATGGTTTCAATTCCATCCTCTCCATTTGAACTGTTCTGCCTTTATTTCCTCTCTTTTAGCTTCCCAGGATGGCTGGCCAGCCAGCCGGCTCAGGATGATCTTTGCATTTTGAAGACCTCAAACACACCAGATATGAAAAATACAACCCTGTTGTACAGATGCTGGGTCACTGGAGAAGGCAATAAAAGAAATCACATTGCTGGAAAACAGATGTTTGGATTTTGTGGCAGAGACAGTCGTAACTGACTTCTTACAGATAAGCCCAGATTTCACCAAGTTTAAGGATTTGAGTTGAACATTCCTTCTTTAATCTGATTTTATTTGGTCTGCTGGTAAGTGGATAAGGTACAGCTTTCATCTTTTATCCTGGTATTTGGGGGAATGATTAATCAGTAGCTTTCTTCTCCAATCCTTGAACATCTGTATAGTTAATATGGTACCAAGAATACAATAAAGAGATTCTGATCATGATCCCTTGTTTCCTCTGTATACAAGCTTATATTATCTGTGGTGTAGTGGAATGAGCTCTGGAGATTCAGAAGATGTAGAATTCCCAGCTGGGAAGCAACACAGGATGTGTATGACCTCAGGGAATTCATTTTCTTTCTCTACAACCTCCACATATGACAAAGTGGGTGGGGGGAAGGAAAAAAAAAGTCATAATCACTGCAATTGATGATCTAAGTGTATTGGGAAATATTCATGCTCTTTCCTTCAAGTCAACTTATCTTAAATGTACTATAAAGGTACTATACTGCATATGACATATACAGAGGTGTTCAACTTCATTTCAAGATCTCCAATTAGCCCAGTTTTCTGATGCTTTTCTCAGGCTAAAACTGGAAAGCAATTTAATAAAAATAATTTAATGTGTTAATGAGTTATCAGAGATAAACTTCATATTTTAAAATACATTCAAATAAAAAAATGTATTTAAAGAAAACCAATAAGCTAGAGTAAGAGCTCAAAAGAGCAAAAAAAAAAAAAGAATTAAAAAAATCATGACAAGTATCACTGGTTCAAGTTTACTATCTGAATTACGTAAATGTCAATCTTCAAGATATGTTATGTTACATAAGCTGTCTTTTCTACAACCCAACCATTTACTACTCAATGACACAATTATATCTACTGTTCCTTCTAGTATTAACATTCTATGATTCTGAGTATAGTGTGGTTGAAGTTCACACACCCTTTCTTTAACATTCATAACATATACACATAAACAAGAGATTCCTGTATCATCTACTGGGAATTCTTAACCAAAGATCTGTGAAGTTTTTTTTTTTAATTTTTATTTTATTTATTTATAAATGTTCTACAATCACTTCCTTAAAATTAAGATTTTATACCCCCATGCCTTCCCCCCCTAACCCCGTCCCTCCCCATGACAGCATACAATTCTGTATAGGTTCGACATATACTTTACCATTGAGCATGTTTTCACTATATTGATGTTATGTAGTCACACTGACATAAGTGGAAGAAATCATATAACAAATCAAAACATATTACACTAAAACCCACACACACACAACCATGACGGTAGGCTTTTTTTTGATCATTGCTTTCAGGTAGTCCCATAATATTTAAATTGTCTCTCCTGGATCTATTTTCCATGTCAGTTGCTTTTCCAATGAGATAGTTCACATTCTCTTCCATTTTTTCATTCTTTTGGTTTTCTTTTGTGATTTCTTGGTTTCTCAGAATGTCATTAGCCTCCGTCTGTTCCATTCTAATTTTGAGAGAACTATTTTCTTCAGTGTGCTTTTGCACCTCTTTTTCCACTTGGCTAATTCTGCTTTTGAAAGCATTCTTCTCTCACCACTGTTATTCAACATGGTACTAGAAATGTTAGTGGTAGCAATTAGACAAGATAAAGAAATTGAAAGAATAAAAATAGCCAAAGAAGAAACTAAGTTATCACTGTTTGCAGATGATATGATGATATAC
>JAQQSK010012161.1:0-11983 GCA_028658325.1 Potorous gilbertii
TCTCTCTCTCTCTCTCTCTGTCTCTCTCTGTCTCTCTCTCTCTCTCTCTTTCTCACCCCCCTCCCTCCAGGCAGGATTTTCCTGCTGATATCTAGGTGTTGTTTCATATTGATAGAGAAAATGCTTACTCATTGTGTGGGGTCTAAGAGACAGATATGTCTTAAGAGTTTTAAAGAGCAGGGGGAGGAGCCAAGATGGCAGAGTAGAAGGACATACCTCTAGAAGCTGTCTTCCTACAGCCCATACAATACTGTAAAAATGACTATAAACACATTCTAGAGAAGCAGAAGTCACAAAATGACAGAGTGAAAGAAATTCCCATCCCAAAGAAGCTTTGAAGGCTGACAGGATAGGGTGCAGAACTGAGTGCAGCACAGAGTGGGCTGCACCACAGCAAGGACAGGACTGGAATGGGCTTCAAGGTGCCATCTGCAGCAACTGCAGGTCCTAGGTTTCTCAACTCACAAATGCCAGAGACAACTTCAAAGGTCAGTGGGAAAGCCTTTTCACTTGGGTGAGAAGGGAATGCGGTGGTCTAGCCTTGGCCTCAGGCAGTGGCAACTTCCATTGTTGGAGCCCTGGCCAAAAGATCCTGGGGGAATTGAGCTGCTGATCTGGCTCTCAGCCCTTAGTGGTGGCCATGGGTGAGAAGGAGTGCTGGTGTGGTGGAGCTGGTGGAGGCTCTGGAGAGGGCTTCCTGCTGACAGACCAGACTGCAGGCCAGGAGAGGAATAAACTCCTCTCCCTTGATTGTGCCACCTTGGAGGAACTGAGAACATACAGGTCCCCAGAGTATACCCTCCATTTGATGAAGAATTCAAAAGTCAAGTAACTGGCTGGGGAAATGCCCTCAAATGGGAAAAAGAATAGGACAATAAAAGGTTACTTTCTTGGTGAGCAGGCATTTTCTTCCATCCTTTTGGATGAGGAGGAAAAATGCATATAATCAGAGAAAGACCTAAAATTCAAGGCTTCTGCATCCAAAAGCCACAAAAAAAATATGCAATGGTCTCAGGCCATGGAAGTAATTTGAAGATTAAGTAAGAGAGGTGGAGGAAAAATTGGGAAGAGAATGAGAGTGATTCAAGAAAATCATGACAAGCAAATCAACAGCTTGCTAAAGGGGACCAAAAAAAGCTGAAGAAATTAACAACTTTAAAAATAATCTAACTTAAATGACAAAAGAAGCCCAAAAATCAATGAGGAGAAGGAGGCTTTAAAGATCAGAATTAGGAAAATGGAAAAAGAGGTTGAAAAGCTCACAGAAGGAAATAGCTCTTTAACAATTAGAATGGAGCAGATGGAAGCTAATAACTTTATGAAAAAACACAAAATTACAAAATAAAACCAAAAGAATGATAAAAAAGAAGGTAATGTGAAATATCTCATTGGAAAAACAACTGACCTGGAAAGTAGATCCAAGACTGACAATTTGAAAACTATGGGACTACCTGAAACCTATGATCAGAAAAAGAGCCTGGACATCATCTTTCATGAAATTATGAAGGAAAACTGCACTGAAAGACTAGAACCAGCAGGTAAAGTACATATTGAAAGAATCCACCGATCACCTCCTGAAAGAGACTCGAAAAGAAATAAACATCCTAGGAATACTGCAGTCAAATTCCATAGATCCCAGGTCAAGGATAAAATTTTGCAAGCAGTCAGAAGGAAACAATTTGAGTACTTTGGAAATACAGTCAGGATAACATAGGATCTATAGTTTGTGTGATAAGGGATCAAAGGACTTGGAATATGATATCCCACTTGTCAAAGGAACTAGAATTAAAACCAAGAATCACCTACCCAGCAAAGTATATTTCTTCAAGGTAAAAAATGATCATTCAATGAAATAGAGGACTTTCAAGCATTCTCGATGAAAAGACCAGAGGTGAATAGAAAATTTGACTTTCAAACGCAAGAACCAAAGAAGCATGACAAAGTAAGAAGGAGAGTAAAATCATAAGTGACTTACTTATACTGAATGGTTTACATTCCTCCACGGAAGATAATATTTGTAACTCTTGAAACTTTTCTCAGTATTTAGGTAGTTGGAGGGATTATATACAGACACATACACACACACACACACACACACACACACATACACAAACATATATATATATATATAGATAGATAGATAGATAGATAGATATACAGAGAGAGAGAGAGAGAGAGAGGGAAGACACAGAGCGAGTTGAATAGGAAGGGATGATATCTAAATAATTAAAAATAAGGGGTGAGAGGAATATATTGGGAGGAGAATGGAAGAAATGGAATGGGGCAAATTATCTCTCATAAAAAATGCAGGAAAAAGAGGAGGTAAGAGGGAAAAAGAGAAGCTCACTCTCATCACATTTGGCTTAAGGAGGGAATAACATGCACACTCAATTTGGTATGAAAATATTTTACAGTACAGAAAAGTAGTGGAAAAGGAGGCAAGTGGGGTATGGGTGGATGATAGAATGGAGAGAAATGAGAGAAGCGGGGTAAGTAGATATGAACTCTTTTCAGGAGGGTTAAGGTCAAAAGAGGGAATAGAATAAATAGGGGGCAGGATAAGATGAATGGAAATACACGTAGTCTTTCTCAACATGAATATTATGGAAATCTTTAGGAAAACTACACATTTATAGCCTATATTGAATTGCTTGCTTTCTCAGTGGGGATGGATGGGGAGAGAGGATGGGAGAGAAGTTAGAACTCAAATTTTTAGGAAGAAATGTTGAGAGTTGTTTTTGCATATAACTGGGAAATAAGAAATACAAGTAATGGGGTATAGAAGTCTATCTTGCCCTACAAGAAAAGAGAGAAGATGGGGATAAGGGAAGGGAGGAGTGTGATAGAAGGGAGGGTAGATTGGGGTAAGAGGTAATCAGAATGCAAGCTGTTTTGGGGTGGGGAGGGAAGACATACAGACAATATTTGAAACTCAAAGTATTGTGGAAATGCATGCTGAAACCTAAAAATAAATAAATTGGAAAGAAAAGAGTTTTGGAGAGAAAATATGTTTCATTCTGACTTGAGAGAGAACGTACATGGTTCTAAACTCTTTTGGAGGCAATAACAGTGAATGGAAAAGCTGTCTCCTCAACATGTCCCCTATTTCCAACTTGCCTCAGTAGAAATTTCAGTTAAAATGACTCTTGGTCAATATTTCTCTCTCTCTCTCTCTCTCTCTCTCTCTCTCTCTCTCTCTCACTCTCCATATATATATTTATGTTTGTCTCTTTCTCTCATCTTGGTACCAGATGGGGAGGGTTTATTCATTTTATGTATTTCTTCCAAGCTATAACTTATTTGTTTTGGTAAAAGAGTTTCTGCTCCGTTTACTAACTGGGATTAGAGAACAAGAGATTGCAATGAGAGATGGTCCACTTTTAGACTATATAAAACTTAAGTGCTTCTTAGATTAAAAAGTGAAAGAGGCAGAGATGTCAAAAGCAACGCTTTTATTCTGACAAATTAGTTGTTATGAACTATTAACAAAAGCAGGGAAACCAAAGGAGAACCTGGTTTCAGAAGAGAGGAAAAAGATGAATTTGGTTTGCTTCAAGTTAATTTATGGTTCAAGAAAAGATGCCTAGCAGTTGTATATAAATTCTCCACTAGGTATCTAAGTAGGTACTAGACAGAGAGAAGTGTTTTGAAGTAGTTACACAAATGAATTATTATTATGATATGAAGGATGGTGAAAAATAACTTATTTGTATCAATTTGAGAGAATGATTTCACTTGCTATCCTGCAAAGTTGATTTTCCCAATTTCACTAAATTTATTGGCTCAAAGCACCTCTCCTTGATATTTGCCCTCTCTTTACAACTTCTATCATAATTTTATGAATAATAACTTAGTTTGAGCTGATGTGATTTTGGTTAAAAATTGGATGTGTGAATTGACCTATATGTGTACATATGTATGCACAGATGTATTTATTATATTCAAAAACTGACTATGTTGAAATGTATGCAGTGCATGTAAATGTATGTATTATGGACTAAGTAATCCAAGGAAATTTGGCCAATAGCCTAAAATATCTGTTTTATATAAAATATAATCAACAACTGACATTTATATAGTCTTAAATTTTCAAAGTCCATGTAAATATCAGCTCATTTTTAATCCCTGAGAGACAGTTGCTATTATTACCCACAATTTACAGATGGGAAAACTAAGGTAATTATTAAGTGACTTGCCTAAGATCCCAGAGTTAGCAAATACTTGTCACTGGATTTCTTGGGTTTTGAAGTTTAATCAATGTACCACCTAACTGCCTCTAATTATATTTTGTAAATACTAATAGAATTGAGAGATTTGAATAGCAATCAGAGAATTGTATTAGAAATATTAGGGGATTAACAGCAGGGACTAACTAGAGATCATCTCCTAAAACCAGTCAAATATCTGTAAAAATAACTCTAAACAAATTCTGGAGCTGCAGAATCCACAGAATGTTGGAGCAAAGCAAATCCCCAGCCCAAGACATCCTGGAAAGTCAACAGGAAGCATCTGTCATGCCAGGCTGAGGGGCAGAGTATAGTTCAGTTCAGCATCTGTTTCTGGAGTTGAGGCTCACAAATTGTGGGGGTATTGAGCTTCTGACAGTATACACCCCAACCCCAGTGGAAATAGAGAACAACCTTAAAAAGAGTTCAAAAGTCATATAATTGTTTGGGGAAATGAGCAAAAACAGAAATAATAACAGACTATAGAATCTTACTTTGGTGGCAAAGAAGATCAAAACACACAACCAGAAGGAGACAACAAAGTCAAAACTATTACATCCAAAGCGTCCAACAAAAATATGAATTGGTCTCAAGTCATGGAAGAGCTCAAATAGGATTTTGAAAATCAGGTAAGAGAAGTGAAGGAAAAATTGGGAAGAGAAAGGACAGTGATGCAAGAAAATAATGAAAAATGAGTTAATTGCTTGCTAAAGGGGATCGGAAAAATACTGAAGAGAATAAAATCTTAAAAATAGATTAACCCAAATAGTAAAAGAGATTGAAAAAGCCAATGAGAAGATGGTTGCCTTAAAAAATAGAATTGGCCAAGCAGGAAAGGGAGTACAAAAGTTCACTAAAGAAAATAATTCCCTAAAAATTATAATGGAGCAGATGGAAGCTAATATCTTTGTGAAAAATAAATAAATTACAAAACAGAACCAAAAGAATGAAAAATAGAAGAAAACATGAAATATCTCATTGGAAAAACAAATGACCTTGAAAAATAGATCCAGGAGATACAATTTAAAAATTACTGAACTACCTGAAAGCCATGATAAAAAAAAAGACTCCAGACATCTTTCAAAAAACTTTCAAGAAAAACTACCCTGATATTCTAGAACAAGAGGGTAACATAGATGTTCAAAGAATTCTACCAATTACCTCCTAAAAGAGATGCCAAAAGGAAAACTCCTAGGAATATTATAACCAAATTCCAGAGATCCCAGGTCAAGAAGAAAATATTGGAAGTAACCAGAAAAAAACAAAAACTATTCAAATATTGTGAAAACACAGTCAGAGTAACACAAGATCAAGCAACTTCTTCATTAAGGGTTTGGAGGGCATGGGACATGATATTCCAGAGGTCAAAGGAGCTAGAATTAAAACCCAGAATCACCTACCCAGAAAAACTAAGTATAATACTTCAGGGGAAAAATTGGATGTTCAGTGAAATAGCAAACTTTCAAGCATTCTTGATGAAAAGACCAGAACTGAAGAGAAGATTTGACTTTCAAATACAAGTATCAAGAGAAGCATGGAAAGGAAAACAGGAAAGAGAAATCTTAAGGAACTTACTAAAACTGAACTGTTTACATTCCCACATGGAAAGATAATATTCATAACTTTTGAGACTTTTCTCAGTATTCAGGTAGTGGGAAGCAATACATACCTACCTACCTACATACATACATATATACATATATATACATACATATATACATATACACACACATATATATATACATATATATATATAGATATATACATATATGTGTATATATATATATATATATATATATATATATATATATATATACAGAGTACATGAGGTGAACTGAATATGAAGAGATGATATCTTGTGGAAGTGAATATTGAAAACTAAAAATTAATTGATTGATTTTTTTTTTTAAAAAAAAGTAATATTAGAATTAAAAATAGTTTTAAAGGGTACTATGTCCTGGTAATGATCACTCTAAAAATATTGAGATCAATTAATGAAATCTTTATTCCTATCTAAATCACATCAACTTCAAAGTGATGCACTGGGAGGCAGAGGCAAGATGGCAGGCTAGAAAGAAACATCTACTCTAGTTCTTCCTCCACAGCCCATAAAATACCTGTAAAAATGACTCTAAACAAATTCCAGAACAGCAAAACTGGACATGGGTGGTATTTTATATCTTTTTTTTGTGATGCATTCCTTCAGAAGGTACATCTCAAGCCTCATGGAATGGCATAGTAGCTTTTGTAATGGAAATGTAAATTTCTTAATTCAGCATTCTAAATGGGAGTGTCCCTTATGATCCTAGTTATAATTGGCGGTGAGTCACTTACTGGATTCACCAGCTCTGAACGAATTTAAGAGCCTGAGTCATTAGCAAACATAACTCTCATACTGCATGACTTTTGATCATTTGTTATTCCAAATATGTGATGTTAAAAACAATTCTTGCAACTATGTAATATTAAATCTTTGCTGGGTATTTCAGCAATATGTTAATACATATGTTAATAAATATATTATAAATATTTCAGCAATATGTTAATACATATGTTAATAAATATATTATAAACATTTGAGCAATATGTTAATAAATATGTAAATACATATTTGTGAACTCTGAAATTGTGTGCTTGGATTAAAATCTCAATTTTCAAATGAAAGCAAAAGAACCAAGATGTACCTTGTTTGACTAAAATACAGGTGAAAGTAATTACTCTAAATAGCAATAAAGCAATCCTTTGAATAGGAATAATAGCTATAATTTTAAAAATAAATTAAAAAACCTTTTGAAAAAATATTTTATGTGACTTCTTTTGATCTTTATTTACTCTAGTGGAATCACGTATCATATTAGCTCACAGTTACTCAACAGAAAACAATAGATTATGGTTGGTTGATTGGTTGGTCCTCATCTTCAAAGAGGACCAAAATGACATCACCATGATAAAGTGAAATTTCCGTGTGTCTAACTGTGTCTGATCAGATCAATATGAACTCTGAATGCTCTATCACAGGTTGGGCACAGATTGTCCCTGTGAATATTTGGGGTGGTTATTCAAAATTTGCACATCCTGCATTTATTTTGTGTTGTCTCAATTCTGCTTTGCTCAAAGAGCACAGCACCCTTTCTGATGTGGGCTCACCATGCTGAGCAGTCCTGTGCCAGTGTCTCCCATATTGCGCAGTCAAATCCCAAGTCTTGAGAGAGACCTTGAGAGTATCCTTGTATCACTTTTTCTGGCCACCATGTGGTAGCTTGCCCCATGAAAGTTCTCCATTAAATAGTCTGTTTGGCAAGCAGACATTTTGCACTCAAACAACATGGTCAGCCCATCAGAGCTACACTCTCTGAATCAGTTTGAATACTTGGCAATTCAGCTCAAACAAGGACTTCAGTGCTGGTACCTTATCCTACCAGGTGATCCTCAGAATCTTCTTAAGACAGTTCAAATGGAAGTGATTCAGTCTCCTGCCATGGTGCTAGTAGACTGTCCATGTTTCACATATAACAATGAGTTCAGTACAAAGGCTCTGTAGACCTTCAGTTTGTGTAATCAATCTAATATCTCTTCTCTCCCAAACTTTTCTTCAGAACCTCTCAAACACTGAGTTAGCTCTGGCAATGTGTGCAGCAACTTCATTGTCAATGTGTACATCCCTGAAATGTACCCTACCAAGGTAACTGAACTTATCCACAGCATTCAAAACTTCTCCATTTGTTATAATTGATGATTCCATGTATGGATGCTATGGTGATGGTTGATGGAGCACCTGTGCTTTTTTTGTATTAATTATTAGGCCAAAATTAGAACAGACAGCAGAGAATTGATCCATACCTTGTTGCATCTCAGCTTCAGAGGCTGACTGAGTGCACAGCCATCTGCAAACAGAAAATCATGCACCAACATTCCCTCCACTTTGTAGCCTTTTCAAATCGAAGAATTTGCCATCAGTAGTTGACCTTGATGCTCTGTTCATTCTCAGTGGCTGAAAACATCGTAAAAAGCATGGGAGAAAACACACAGCCCTGTTTCACTCCACTGGTGACTGGGAAGGCACGATAACTTTATTATCCAGAACCCAGGCAAACATGCCATCATGAAATTAATATATAATATTGATGAACTTCTCCTGGCAACCAAATTAATTTTCCATATGCCTTCATGACTAACAGTGTCAAAGACCTTAATTAGATCTACAAACACTGTGTATAGACCTCTGTTCTACACCTGGCATTTGTCCTAGATTTGTCAGAAAGCAAACACCATGTCAATTGTTCCTTGGTCCTTTCTGAAGCCACACTGCCTCTCAGGTAGATGACCATCTTCCAGGTGAAGGATATGCATATTAAGGAGGACTCTAGCAAGAATTTTGCCAGCAAATAAGAGAGAGGTCCCTCTGTGATTGTTACAGGACAATCTATTCCCTTTATCCTTATAGAGATGGACAATGGAGGCATCCTTGAACTCCTGGAGGATAACCTCCTCTTACCATATAACCTGGAAAATTCAGTCAGCTTTTTTATGGCAATGGTCTCCCTACCTTGAAAATCTCAGCTGGAAATGAATCAACACCAGGTGCTTCATCAGATGAAAGGAATCTAATGACCCTCAAAACCTCTTCTTCAGTTGTAAGTTCAGCTGCGGAGTGATTGACTTCAACCTGAGGTAAATTGTCAATGGCCTCAATATTGATTGATAATGGTCTGTTCAGAACACTATAAAAGTATTCCATCCATCTCTATAGGCTCATGAACTTGTCACTAATCAATGTAGCTCCATCAGCACTGAGTAGTTGTGATGCACCATAGGTTTTTGGTCCATAAATAGCTTTCAGGGAATCATAAAAGTGCTTTGGATTGTTACTATCAACATGAAACTGAAGTTCATCTGCCTCCTTAGTGAACCAGGAATCCTGCATCTCTCTAAGCTTTGCTTGTATTTTGTTTCTGATGGAATTAAATGCTGCCTTTTTAGAGGTGGACTAACAATCCTGCTGGTAAGTCCTATGGAGTTCTCATTTTTCATTTAACAGCTTCTGGATTTCCCCACCATTTTCTTCAAACTAGTCTTAGTCTTTGTGAGTATTCTGACCCTGATAAGCAAATCCCTGAAAGCTGCCAACTCCTTTTCTTCTCCACTGTTTCCAACTGTGTATTGACTCAACTTTCCATCCAAGTCAGCAACAAACTATTCACACTCAGCGAAGAGTTCTAATTTGTTGACATTAATTATTCTGGTATTCATTTTGCCTTGGGAGTGCACTTTTGATAAATGTGAATATTTAGCTTGGAAAGGATAAGTTTAGAATAGTCCAGCACTCAGTACCACACATTACCTTTGTCACTCTCACATCTTGTCTGTCTCTTCTCCTTACAATCACATAGTCTATTAGATACCACTCTTCGCTGCAAGGGTGCATGAAGTTTTATCGTGTTTACCTAGGTAAATGGAAGAGTTAGTAATGAGGTCATGTGATGCACAAGTCTTCAGCAGTACTCAGTAGATTATATAATGAGTATATTAAAGAGAATCATGGATAGATATGTGGCAGGCTTATAATGTGTATCATTTTTCATTGCAGAATCAAATTCCCATACTGCTAGCATTACATGTTACCCACTAATATAATTTCCAATTACTTATTTGTATATACATTGCACTTGAATTTTAATATATTAAACTATTTCAGGAAGTATATTCACTTACTCAAAATTAATAAGTCAACAAGAATTAAGTTACTTACATTTTGCCAGGCACCATGTTGAGCATGAGAATTATATATGGAAGTACACAAAAAGCCAATTCCATTCTAATGAAGGGAAAAATGAATATAGCCTTAAACAATTGGTAGGTCTGTGACTCTGGGCATGACTTTTACATCTGTTTTTCAGTTTTCTCTTCTATAAAATGAGCTGGAGAAGGACATGGCAAACTACCCCAGTATCTTTGTCAAGGAACTCCAAATGGTGTCATGAAAAGTCAGACAGCATTGAAATGACTGAACAACAACAACTGTGGGGTGGAACAATGTTATGGGGTAGCAAGGTTACAGGAATAGAAGCATCTTTCATTGTGAGAAGGCTGCTGGTATATGGAGGAGATATCTGGATAATCAGAATCAGAACTGGAGAAGGACTAAAGGAATAGTCAAAACAAATGATGTCAAATATATAGGACTATATTGATTTAGAAAATCACAAGTTAGCAATATCTGTGCTCTCTTGTATTTTTGCTCATTTATTTAAACATTTTGCAATTACATTTTAATCTGGTTTACACTGAATGGGAATTGGAGGTTACATAGAATGGTTTAATTATATTATCTCTTGTATTGATTCTTATTTTGTGAAATTCTGAGAGGTCCTGAGCATTATAAAAATAATATCCTGTCATATTCTATTTCATGACCTATAAGTCCTTCATAATTGTATATTACTTAATTAATACAGTAGACAGTGTTTATTAAATGCATGTCTTCATTTCTCTTAAACAATGCATTTTTAGTAGGTGGGATTCAAACTACTACATCACCCTACTCTCATCTTGCTTTTTGGTCTGGACAATTTTTCTTTATTTATGTTCTTCTGTGTGACCTGTGATCCTTAAATTATCTCTATACATCTTACCTTTGAGATCAATATGCTTTGCTTATATGGAGATCATATGATTTTTTAAAAAAATTATTACATTTTGCTTATATTTTTTTCTGACTTGTACTTCACATCTATACATTTGTATTTTCCAACTAAATTTTTCATTGCTTTTGAAACTCACAATATGTTTTTTTAATGTCTTTTTTTCTGTACTCTCAAATATTTCTGCTTCACAGGTCACAAATTCTACTGTTTTATTCTAATTTCTCTTTTGAACATCGCTCTGTGTTTCCTTGTTTTGATGGAACCCGTGAGGTCCTCTATCTCGATTGTTTGATCTAGAATCTGGAATAAGCGAATTCATATCTTGCTTCAGATGCTTATTATCTGTCTGCATCAGGTGAAGTCACTTAATTTGATTAAGTGTTTAATTTGTTTAAATTCCTTGAATTGTAAAATAGAAATTATAGTAACTACCTCACAGGATTGATGTAAGGATAAAAATATTATTAATAAAATGTACCTACCACATAGTAAGTGCTTAAGAAATATTTGTTTTCTTCTCATAATATTTAGAGATGTTTGGGCTCGTTTGGATGTCTTGGAAACCATCTTAGCTTCTATCATTAATATATTCCGTGTTTCCTTATTTTTTGTGCTCAAAGATTTTAAGTTTTCCTTCTCTTGATATTTTTGATAATTTCAAAGTTTATTTTTTCTTCTTATATTTCCCTGTCACTTACTTTCTGAATTCTCCAATTGTGATGAATGGAAAATCTGAAAGACACAAATTCTAGGTAATTAATAATCAATTTATTAATTATGGCCTAAAAATAATTAACAATTTGAGGTCAATGGCCTTCTTGGAAACCACGACTGAACTTTGGAGGCTCCTGAATGCTTGGAGAAGGGATTGTCCCTGATGGCTGGAAGTAATTTCTGATTGGTTAACAATTATTGAGAGAATGAATATTATAATTAGACAAGAGTTTATTCCAATAAGGGACTGGGGGATATGTCTTTGATCATGTCACTTCTTGGGCAAGGAGACTCATTACAAGCCAGACTGCTCCCACCTAGGGCAGTTTATATAAAATGACACATTCTCTACCCACTCTGAGCAATGAGCAATGTTAGGTAAGAATTCCACCTCGATAA
>JAQQSK010012162.1:0-11982 GCA_028658325.1 Potorous gilbertii
TCTCATTTCTTTCTTTTATTGATGAATAAACTGAGACCCAGAAATGTTAAGTCAGTTACCCAATGGCACATAATTAGTAGGTGACAGAGACAAGATGCAAACCCATGTCTTCCTGATTCCATCCTAGAGTTCTATCCATGAAAACATTGTATAGGGGGAAGGATCATGAGGTGCTGAGTAAGGAGAAATATGCACTGGACTTTCACCTCTGATACATACCAGTTGTGTGATGAATGACCAGTCCCTAGATTTCTCTGAATCTCATTTTCTCCATTGTTAAATGGGAATAACAACACTCATTTACCCCCACAGGGTTACCTACCTCAAAGGGCTGCTGTGAAGAAAGAGCTTTGGAAAAGCTGATACACCATAGAAATGTGATTCAGCATTCAGTGACTCAAAGTTTTACATTCATCTTTGACACTAATGGTTGCTCATTCATTTTTATCTTCTCTTTTCTTTTTTTAATTGGATTTTTCACTGTAATTTTGTGAACTATATGCTTGCAAGTGAGGAGCTAGTCTCATTATGAATGTCAAGCAAGGCACAAAAGAGTCAGATGCTTGACAAAAGTGCTTGCTACTGTCGTGGGTTTATACTGAGTTTAAAAATGGTTGGGTTTTGTCATCAGACAGTTATCAATTGTTCTGTCAACTTTTTCTCCTTAGTTCCTCTCCTTTTCCCCATTACCTCTTGGCAGAATAGACTATAGGTGCTGTCTCCTCATAGGGGTATCAATTTAAAACTGAAAGAAATGTTGGAGGGCATCAAGTCTAATGCTATCATTTCATGGATGAGGAAGCTTAGCATCAGAGACTTTAAGCAACATTTCCTTGGTTGCAAGGATAGTAAGTTTCTAAGGCATGATTTGAACCCTGATCTTCCCAACTGTTTTACAATTCACTGACAGTTTTCAGAAACTCATGTTTTCACATAACATTGTGTTGGTTGGCATCAACACTCAGAACATTTCGGTGCCTCTTGGATGGTCTTCCTTATCACCCCAAAGAAGCTGTCCTAACTGCCCATGATGGGGGAAGGAACTGAGTCAATGAAGACTGTTGCCTAAAATATGCTGTACAGACAAATAGGCAAGCTATAGGACCAGGCCATCAGTACACTTTTTTTGAGACTGACTCTCCCTATTTCTTACAAGTGCCACAGATACAGCACTGGGCCTGGAGCTAGAAAGTCTTGTATTCAAATCCAGCCATAGACACTTACTGCCTATGAGACCCCGAGCAAATCACTTAACCCTGTTTATCTCAGTTTTCACATCTGTAAAATGAGTTGAAGAAGGAAAGGGCCAACCACTCCAGTATCTTTGCCAAGAAAGCCCCAAATGGGGTCATGAAGAATTGGACATAACTGAAACAATTGAATTTCCTCTTTCTCCCTGGCCAAAAGTTCAGTAGCCACTCAAGGGGCCTGTTGATTATCACAGAAGCTTTGCCCTGCTCTATTTCCAACATAGGCTATCAATTTTTCTGTGCTAGTTCTCTCCTTTCTTAAACAGTCAAGTGTCCTCATGCTCCCAGTGACCCACTGGGCTGATTCAAACCCTGAATCAGGGTTTTAGTCCTACTGAAGCCCAGAACTGCCAAACTCAAACAATACACCAGCCTTTCTCTCCCCAGGGGTAGGAATTATAGGTGTGTGTCACTATATCTGAAAGTATATGGATCTTAAATAGATACTGCACACATACATTGATCAGAGCCCAGAAATGGACTGGGAAAAAGGAGTGAGCAGCCTTGTTTTGGGGAAATCACACAGCTCTGGTAATGACCCCCAGTTTCTCACTGGAACAAAAGCCAATCTTATTTTCTTTTAGCAGTGATGATCTTCCAGTGATATTTTGAGTCTTGGAGTACCACAGTCTCTGAAGACTGTAACCTAAAGGTTACCCAAAGAGCAACAGAGAAGTCCATAGTTGTCTTGAACAGACTGTAGCACATTTGAACAAGGAATTTTACAGAAATATTGCAGAGGATAGCATCAGACAAATATATTGGTAACAGAATATGGCTTATTTCTTCAGAGAGTGCAGGATGACTGATGAAAGTCTCCATGCTTCCTACACATCTCTTTAGATTTGTTCCTAAGAAATCTAAAGAAAGGCCCCCAACTGATGGCTTCCATTGAACAGCAAATCCCTATTACTCACTTGTATTCTGTCCCTCCCAATCCACAGACCAGTCTCTTTTTCAAAGAAAACAATAGCGAAATCATAATTTCCAAAGACTGATGATGAATCATGCCTCCCACCTCTTGGGGAAGAATTCTTAGATTCAAAGGGCAGAATAAAGTATGCATTTTCAAACCTGTGAATTTTTTTTTGCTTGAATGTGCATGCTTGTTAGAAGGGAAGGCTTTTCTTCTTGTCCTCCTAGAATTTTGGGTGTCTCTTCTCAGGGGCAGTGTGAACTGAGCTGTGATCCCAAGTCGGGAAGACCTGGGTACAAGCCCTACCTCTGAAAGTCATCATATGCCTTATCTCGAGTAAGTCAGATCACTTCCCTTAGCTCCATTTCCCTCATCTATTAAACTGAGATGAGAATAACTCTAATCTTTGCCCCACAGGGTTGCAATGATGTTCAACTGAGATTCTCTAAAGTGCTTTGCAAACATTACAGCACTATATAAATGCTAGTTGTTATTGGAAGTTTTCTGGTCCCTTCAATGGCAATTTGGTGACTTATTAATGGGATTTTTCCACATGACTCCATTCTGGAGGCAGTCCACTTTTGAGATATTGGGTCTAGTGCCATACATCACATTTTAGGTAGTCCATCCAAAGGAAAGTATTTCAAATTTCTTCATATTGAGGACAGTCAAGTTATATGACATGAAGACCAAATGAAAAACCTCAGGATGATTATCCTAGATGGTAAAAAGGGGGAGGAGTCTGAAGTGTAAAATATGAATGATGGCCATGTGAAAAAGATCAAAGTTATTCTCCTTAGCCCCAGAGGGACTGGTATCAACATATGACACTTCCAGGATGGCAGATAACAGCTCAAAATGTGTATGTTCTTAATAATCAAAGTTGTCTCCAAATGGAACAGACTAGCTCATTCATAGTGGAGAAAGATTTCTGAAGTTGGATGTGTTTAAGTCTAGGGTGGAGGATAATTACTGTGCGTAGAAGATGATAGGCTAAATTAAGCTGAATTCAGTTTAACAATATTTATTGAACATCGACTAAAGTGAGACACAAGGTCACATGTGAAGCCAAGAACCAAACAGTCCCCACCCTCGAGGATCATGTATTCTGAGGGAGGGGGATACAACAAGTAAGAGGTTCACTAGGAAAGCAGAGAACACTTTATCTCCCATTTCCCAAAGGAATGCAGCGAGCTCTTATTGAGGAAACATGGGCAACTATTCTGACATTTACAGTTTTAGGGACCATGATGAAATTAAATGATATACCCAGAGCTATACAACCAGCTATGTATCAGAAACTTCCCCTGGAGGGCAAGACTGGCTTTCTATCCTCTATGCCACACTTTTTTTCCCCCTGACAAATAAGTGCTGAATAACTTTTCTGAGCAGCATTGATGTAGAGCTAGAAATGACCTTCAAGGCCACACAGTTCAACTGTTTCATTTTAACAGTTAAGGAAACTGAGACTCAAGGAGGTTAAGTGACTTAAAGTGATAAATCGATAGCTGATAGGAATGCCCAGAATTATTTGATCTAGGCTTCATTTTACACATAAGGAAACTGAGGCTCAGGAAGTTTAAGGGACCTGTACACAGTTGTACACGTAGAGGTATCACAAGCAGTACTGAATCGAATTGAACTGAACTGAATTGAATTAAAAATCAAGGGAAAGAAAATGCCAGCCTGAGTCTGTCAGAATACATAATCCTGCTCCTTCCCTCTGCCAGCTCTGAGTCTCAAGGTCAAAGCCGACATTTAGCCAGCAGATGTAGGACTTTGGAAAAGTTTGCTAGTCCATCAATTGTTTGTAGGTCTTTGTGCCTGCTCACACTGGCTGAACAAAAAATGCTGACTGTAACACAATAGCAGTATGTGATGAATTTTCTAAAAGAGCTGAAATGATCAGAGCTGGGCTTTAGGGGGTAACACAAACACATACAGAGAGAGAGACAGAGACAGACAGAGACAGAGAGACACACACAGAGAGATCGACAGAGAGACAGAAGAGAAGGGAGAGGAAGACACACAGAAACAGAGAGAGACAGAGACGTAGAGAAACAGAGAGAGAAAGAGACAGAGATGGAGATAAAGTGAGACTCACAGAGAGACACAGAGATGGAGACAAAGACATACAGAGGAGAGAGAGAAAGAGAAATAGAAGGAGAGAGAGAGAGAGAGAGAGAGAGAGAGAGAGAGAGAGAGAGAATTCCTAGCCTCATATTAGAAGAGGGTTTAAATCTCTTCAAAGCTCTTCTGAGTAGCACATGAGTTGGTTTGAGTTTCTATGCTTTTCTTTCCTCTGCTTGCTCACTTCACCTCCTCTGTCCCTCCCTCTTCCCCTAATCAAGATACCAAAGTTGAGAGATGAATACCCTCAGGAACAGGGAGTCTTTTGCCTCACTCTCCAGTCTTGTCCATGTCACTCCTTTCCACCTAATATTCATTCCCACAATATCAGGAGTTGTTTCCAAATGACACATCCCAGTGCCTCCCTTGGAGTCATCTCCATGATTAAAACACACTTCCTCCTTTTCTCTGTCTTCCAGAACCCTTACGTTCCTTTGAGATTAAACACAGATGCCACCTCTTCTGTAAAGCCTACCAGGACTGAACCCATAAACCTACTCTAGAAATAATATTTGAATTGAGAGATTTCACCGTAAGGAAAATAAGTGGGGGAGGAACAAACATACATTAAGCACTTTGCATGTGTAAGGCACTGTGCCAACTGCTTTACAATATTATCTCATTTGATTCTCTCAACAAACCCGAGAGGTTAGATACTATTATTACCCCACTTTACAGTTAAGGAACCTGAGGGAAAAGGGGTTAAGTGACTTGCCCAGGGTCACACAGCTAGTAAGTGTCTGAGGCAGGATTTAAACTCCAGTCTTCCTGTCTCTGGATTCTCTATTTTTATTTACTGTGTCCCCTAGCTGCCGAGAGAGTTTTAGATCACAGTGTAGACTGGTGGATTGGCTACTAATGAAATTACAGTATCCCCTTTCTTCCATGATCAATTGCATCAAGTCTTAACTCCTTAACTTGACATTCAAGACCCTCCAGAGTCTAACTCAAACCTGCCTTTCCAATTGCTATTTCCCATCCAGCCAAATGAAGCATCTCACCATCCTTTACAATCACTCTGCTCTTTGCTATGTCTACGATTTTAATCTCGCCATTCCCTACATGCTTTTGCCTCCTATAGACTTGTGGAAGCCTTTAATGTTCTTCAGGGTCACTACCACCCATCAGGAAGTCAGTCGACTAGCATTTATTCATGATTGATTTTTGTTCCTTTAAGGAAAATAAATTTAACTGGAGAAATGTTAAATATAAATGAATGTCATCACATGTATAGACATTGTTTGACGTTGGGCTGAAGAAGCAGGGCTAATATCACACAAAATATATTAAATCAATGAAGTGGAGAGTTTAACCAAAGGGTAGATTTATTTATGGGGTGGGAATGAAGATGAGATTTTGTTGATGTACAGAGCACCCAGTGAAGAACTTCTACCAATAGCAGTCAGCACCTTCTCTGCAACTGAGAGCCTCAGAAAGGTTCCTAGAGCACAGAGAGGTTAAATGATTTACTTGGAGCACACAGCTTGTATATGTGAGAGGTAGGATATACACACATATATGTATACACACAAATATGTGTATGTGCATATATGTACATGTGAGTATATATGTGCATATATAAGAAATCTACTTTACCTAGCATCATTGATCAAGTGATACACACATGTACACATGCATATCTTTTAGGGTGTATATAGATATGCTTTATATGGGTATACTTGATATATATGTGTGTGCATGTGTGTGTTTGTGTGTGTATATATATATATATATATATATATATATATATATACATATCTTCTTCCATATCATTTGACCAGTGATGTTAAGTAATTAAAGTGGATTTCTTTTTGAAAAGTGTCCTCCCCTCCAGGAAGACTTGAGAAACATCAATCTCTACTCTCCTTAGGTAGATAGCTTGATTAAAGATTTTTTAAGTCCATAATTTGGATTTTATAAAACAAACTGTCAGTGAGAAGGTCATGATTTCCTGATACATAGCAGGCAACCACAGTCATCCTTGGATCTCTCTTGCCTTTCTCAGAGATAAAAGGGACTGGTTGACCATACTGTCAGATACGACCCAGAAAACTTTCCTTTCCTTCTTGGGTTTCTCCATCATAAGAAGCAAACAGTTTCCAGGGTTAAGTCTTTAGTGTAATAGGCTATCACTGCTCTAGATCAGAGATGTCAAAATTGAACTCCCATCCTCCTACATTTCATAGCACTCCGGAGTATAGCCTGAACCAGATTAAAATATAACTAGAAAATATGTAACAAAATAATAAAAATACAATACAACATAATGTCCATTTTTGGTTTTCTATGTCTATATATCACCTAAAGGGATTCTTTTCACTTTGTTTTACACCCAAACATCCCCTATCTTTCTGGATATTCTTCAGTCTTTGGGCAAGTCATTTCTTACCTGGCCTCTGTAAAATGAAGGGGTTGGATGAGGTGGCCCCTAAAGTTCCTTCCTGCTCTGGCTTTCTTATTTTGTGAGCCTCCTCTACCTTCATCTCCCCACAGGAACAGAGGTAGGCTATAGATCCTGCCCACTCATATAAAGGCTTGGATTTCTTTATCCCCTAGCAACTCTGTTGTGTGGGATAACAAGTGTTCTTGTACTGAACAATGAGGAGGAATGATCTGCTGATGTAACTTGGGTTGCAGAGGAGGTAGGAAAGCTGCTTCTGAGTTGGTCCTAGCTTTGGAAGTAGCAGGGGCCTCAGAAGTGGAGGGCAGGCAGAAGCGTCAGAGGCAGAACCTTGATCCTCAGACTCCAGGACCACACTTCTTTCCAGTGTCCCATACCTGAAAAGGATCCCTTTTGTCCTTTTTCTGCTTCCCACAACCCTTCACAGGTTAAATCCTGTACATAACCTGTCCTCTTTGAAAGAGGAGGCTATTGCCATGACCATAAAAGTTCCATGTTGGTAGAATTAGTCACGTCATTGAACAGTAAACAGAAGAAAATTTAGTTTGCCCTAATTCAACAAATATATAGTAGCAATTTCCCTGGATGAGTTTTTCCACCTCACCCCCCCCCACATATACATACCCCTTTTCTCCATATAGAAATATGTCCAGTCAGCAGGGAATGGTGTCCTGAGTGGTTCAGAAGTCCACCATGTTGGAGGGGCCCTGCCTTCATGCGGGGAGGAGGTGGGGGGAGTGTTTCTGTCCTTAGTTGACTAGCAAGGTACACCAAGAGAGGCAGGTGCCAGCCTAGTCCCAGGGAAGGCTTCATTGCCATTTAAGGGAAAACTAATTTTTTATAAGAGAAAACTATATTTTTATTCTTATTTCTTTAGCCTTATCCATCATGCCTTCCTTCCCCAGGAAATTCATCATGGGTTAATCTCCTATGCCTGCAATGAATCACACTTGGCACTAATATCTCATCAGTACCCTCTGCCCTTCTGATTGGACCTTGTTGATGGAGAACAAGAACCTCTATCTAAGGAGGGAGGCTGATACAATCTTCTCCTGCTTCCTGCTTTTCAATTTCCTTTCATGTATGGTCTTCCCTTATTAGACTGTAAGCTCTCTCAGGGCAAAAACTGTCTTTCTTTCCATTTGTATTTGTATGCACAGCTCCAGCACATAGTAGGTGCTTAATAAACGTTTATTGACTATTTACGATATGAGGGAATCCTGCTTCTGTTACACCCCTACAGAGATTCAGTTAAAAGATCCATAATAATTTGCATTTTATAGACATAACAGGGAAACTGAGGATAAGAAAGGGTAAGCAGCCTGCCCAGGGTTACACAGGTAGCAAGAGACTCAAGCAGGATGTGCATTCATGTCTCTCCTGGCTCCAAGTTTAGCTCTTTGTTCATATGCCACCTAGCTACCCATCCTGGTATACCTTACATATGCCCCCTTTTCCCCACTTCCACCTGTACGTGGTCCAAGTTAGACTTTCTGCCATCCTTTGGGTGAGTTAAGACACACTCATTAAAGTCCTTTTGCATTCAGAGTACACTGGTCAGTTTGCCTCTTCTATGGAAACTGCCTGAAGCCACTGTAATGGGCTGGGATAGGTGACATTTGTTGACTCTGCCCATCATCAACATGCAGAGGAGTGCCCTGCCCCCCAACTGCTGGCTCTAACATGTCATCAATATTCTGTGTCCTCTAGGGAAAGAAGAGATTCTTGGATAAGAACTGGTGGATGTGACTTGCCAGGGAACCCCCAACTCATTTAAAGTCCAGGAAATGTAAAATCAGTCATGTTAAGCACCCTTTAGAGTAGAAGACTTAACACTAACCATATGCTGGAAAGCACCACAGATTGGTTTTTGTCAGTATTTCAATATTTTTTTTTATTGTAGCAACCTAAATTGAAGCCAGTCTCTGCAAAGTTTGCTCCCTCCTAACAGGCCCACCCATTCCCAAATGTATGCTTTAACATTTCTCCACATTTTCAATGCCCTCTTTCACTGAAGAGGAATTTCAGTTCCTGTTCTCTAAAACAAGACATGGCAATGGAAGGACCAGAGAGAGAGAAAGAGAAACCAGCAAAATTCTACCTAAAACAGGATATTAAAAATGGCAGAGAGTCATGAATCAAAAGGGAGAAAATAGGAGAAAGTAGAGGAAAAGTGGCCAATAAAAAGTGATCGAATACTGGACTGCAGGCTTAGCAGCTCTGTGTGGTGTTCTTCAAGCATTACAGTGACATAGTTTACATTGCTCTGGAGTGAGGGCAATGATTTTGCCTCATTGTCCCCTAAAAATGGCTCTCTTTGTGATGGGTTAACTCCCACATTCCTCTGTGGCTCTGTTCCCTGGTGAATACTATCTGAAAGAAACCTACCATCTTCTCAGTTTGAACTGGCTGTCCCATAGAAATCAACAAGTCAACATGTCCCAAATAGATCTCATTGTTTTTTCTCCCCAAACACATTAGTCTCCTGAACCTTCCTATCACTGTCAAACTTATCTCCATCCTTCTAGTCCACCCAGGATTGAAACATCATTGTTATTCTTGATTTTGCACCTTTCCTCACCCTCACACTGAGTTAGTTACCACATACTAGCATTTCCACCTCCATGACATCTCTTCCATTAGCCCCCTTCTCTCCACTCAGATGGCAGCATCTTGGGTCAAGCCCTCATCTCACTTAGATGATTGCAACTATCTTCTACTTCATCTACCTGCCTCAAGTCTCTGTCTAATCTAATCCGTCTTTCACATAGCAGTGAGCATGGCTTTCCTAAAGCACAGTTTGGATCATGTTCCTACTCCAGTCAATAAACTCCAATCTGTCCAGAAAATGAAAACTCATTTGGCATTTACAGGCAAACCTGGCATCAACTTACTTTCCAACCTTCTTAACCGTTACTTCCATTCCTACATTGTGCAATTCAGTAATTCAGAACTTCTGCCTATTCTTGATACACAGCCCACCCTTTCCCATGTCCCCATGTTTGCCTCAATAATCCTCCCTGCCTGAAACCTGTTCCTTTATTATTTCCTCTCTTAAAAATTTTTCAGGTTTCCTTCAAGACTCAGTTTAGGTACCTTTGACATGAAGTCTTCTTTCCTGATCCTCCAACTACCAGTTCCCTGCCCCAATCATCTTGAATCTAATGTGTGTGTCTCTGTATACGTATACATGCATATACCTATATGTACACCCAAACACACATATGAATGTATGTATATGCAGCTGTGTATATAACATACACCTATGTATCTTTCTAGAAAGAATTCATGCTATGGTCCCTTGTATACTTCATGTTCTAGCCAGACCATCCTGCCTCACTTTCTTGAACTCTAGGGTCTCTACTAGACTATTACTAAGGTTGATCTTCTTGGCTAACTTTCTAGAGAAAGGTAACCTTTGGATCAAATTTCATTTGCCTCCTGTTCATCTGTGTTATTGGACAGAATCAGGTTCCAATGAACAGCTCCTCTTGTTTCTTCCTTGACTTTCTGAGGAATGAAATTGTCAGCAGACAAGCCAAGAGTTCTTTAGATTCTCTAGTCTTGGCAGGGCAACACATTCAACAGGTGTCCAAAGAGCTCAATTCACCCATTGATTTCTAAAGCCATCACTTCCTTTCCTTCCAGATTTAGGCCTGGCCTCTGAGTCAATGGCACATAGAAATGTCTTGAGCTCTCTTGACAGCCTTCTGTACCACCCGGCTTTCAGGGTGTCCAGCCCTCATTTAATCTGCTCCCTTTCAAGTCTCCTTGGCAAATGTCCCAGCCCTTATTTTATTTATTTATTATGCCCAGCATCCCTCTCCAACTTTGGGCTAAAACTCCGCATCTTGCCTTGGCAACCAGAACCTCTCTGCCTCAAACCTTTCCAACTTTTCCTCCAGGTCCAGTCTTATTGTGGGAAAAAAGAGCAGCTGTTTGCTTTCTTAAAGAGAACTGTTCTCAATTCAGCTCCAGCTGTCTCCCTCTCTGGGAATGAGGTGGATCACAAGACAGATGGTTTGGGAATGACTCTTTTTAAAACCACAGAACCCTGAGATAGGATCCAAGGAAACTCATTTCCATGCCTGTATGGGTTAATGCACAAAAGATTACTACCCTGAATTCACATCTAGGGATGAAAGATTTGGGGGAACACTAGGAGGGATAACTCAGGTATATGCTGTAAAGGTGTGACCACTGTGGTCTTCATGCTAATCAACACAGGATCATGGATTTGGAGTGAGGAAAGAACTTCATGGACCAGCTCGTCCAATGCCCTGCTTTTAAATTGAGACCTAAATTCAAACCTGGTCTCAAACACTTCCTAGCTGTGTGACCTTGGCCAAGTCACTTAACCTCAATTATGTCTAAAAACTCACACACATGGGGATGGAGCCAAGATGGCAGAGTAGAAAGACTCACATATGCTAGCTCCAAACCCACAGCCCATAATTATTTATAAAAAGAACTCCCAACAAATTCTGGAACAGTAGAGCCACGCAGCAACACAGTGAAGGAGATTTCCGTTCCAGAGAGCCCTGAAAAACCAATCCCAAAAGTCTGTCACACACTGGAAGGGAGCAGAGCCCAGCCCTGTCCCAGCCACGGGGCACTGAGAGGAGCGAGCAGATCTGAGCAGTTTTCAGGGACGAAATCTCCAGTGGCCACTAAGGTCCCTCCACCCACAGATGCACAAGTCAGTGAAAGAGACGTCTGGATGGGCTGAGAGGGGAGCGGGGTATCTCTGTGGCTCGGACCCCTCGGGAGGCAGCAGCAGAGGTAGTGGGCAGCCAGAGGCTCCTGGAGCAGGCAGGAGCTGGGGTACATTACAGAAGGTCTCGGCATAAACCCTGTGAGGGAACTGACCCTGGGAGGTGGCCCTGCCCCACCTGAGCACCAGAACTTAAACTCCCATTGAATAGCATCCAGGCCTGCCACCAAAAGCCCTGAGGCTGGGGAGCAGCATTTGAATCTCAGACCCCAAGCACTAGCTGGGCGGATCTAGGCCAGGGTGGACAGGAATCTCAGAAGTCAAGTAACTGGCTGGGAGAATGCCCACAAAAGGGAAAAAAGTAAGACCATATAAGGTTACTTTCTTGGTGACCAGATGATTCCGCCCTTCCTCTCTGATGAAGAAGACCAATGCTTACCATCAGGTAAAGACATAAGAGTCAAAGCCTCTGTATCCCAAATATCTGAAATAGATATCTAATGGGCTCAGGCCTTGGAAGAGCTCAAAAAGGATTTTGAAAATCAAGTTAGACAGGTGGAGGAAAAACTGG
>JAQQSK010012163.1:0-11982 GCA_028658325.1 Potorous gilbertii
AGCTCTGGGAGTCTCTGGCCGAGCTGCCTCCACCTCTGCCGCAGCGGCCACTTCCCAGGGGGTCCGAGTCCCGGGGATCCCCCGCTCCCCTCTCAGCCCGTCTCTCTCACTGACCTGTGCGTCTGTGGGTGGAGGGACCTTCGCAGCCCCCGGAGATTCAGGTCCCTGATGCCTGCTGGGCTCTGCTCCCTCCTCTCAGTGCCGCGTGGCTGGGCAGAGCTCCGTGGCCCGGGCCGGAGGTGGGAGGGGAGCGCTCGGCAGGGCAGGACTCCGCTCCCGTCTGGGGTACCTTTGCGGTCGGTTTTTCAGGGCTCTCTGCAACGGAAATCTCCTTCACTGTGTTTCTGCATGGCTTCCGCTGTTCCAGAATTTGTCAGGAGTTCATTTTACAGGAAATCTATGGGCTGTGGGTTCGGACCTAGCATAGGTGAGTCTTTCTACTCCGCCATCTTGGCTCCGCCCCTTCTCCCCAGTTTTCTAAGGCAATAATGGTAGACATCAGTGGAGGCTGTGAGGCAAAATGAAAAGTGGATGCCTTTTTATGATGCACCAACCATAATTTTTGATTTCCCCAATCCTCTTTTATAACGATTTTGAAAACAGTATTATTACATAGTCAGTGGGAACAGAACTAGATTTGCGAAGAGAGGATCTCTTTGTAAATACTGTTTGTGCAACTTGCTACTTGGATAACCTTGAGAAAATGATTTAACATTTCAGACTTAGGTTGTTTTTCTCTCAATCTGTTTCTCTGCAATGTTATTAACACCAATTAGCTTTCATAACCACTGTATAAATGATCACTTATCTAGTTAAAATTGAATGTCTTAAATTGTTCTTCACCTATCATTGCTAATCCATCTCCAACTCTATCTCTACTATTGCTTTTCCATATATATTACATTATAATAATGCTTTTTGATATGTCCCCATTTAATTATATATATATATATCTTCCTATGTGTGTGTGTGTATTATGTGTGTGTGCTACTTAAAATTATGTATAGGATTTAAAAAATACCAGAGTTTTAAAGATAAATTCAAGATTGAAATTTATTAATGTTTGTGCTCTTGATTAATAAAAACTGATCAGTTAGTGCTGTTTATATGACAGACATTCCAAAGTGTCTAAAACAAATCCTTCCAGTGTTAAGAGTAGGGTGGGGAGAGGTGGGGGATCATTTTCTACTTTGTTTCTATTTTTAATTCTCAGTAGAGATTATTAGCAAGGCAGCTAAGTAGTGTTGATTGTGGGAGTATTTCTGTAATATGGGAACATCTGCCCACTAGGAATTGAACAGCAGCCTCCAAGTCCTAATAAATCACTTCTTAGGACAAGGGGAAAAGCATGGAGACTATGTATATAAGATTGAGGAAGCATCAGGCATAGAGACATCTTTAAAATTTCACTCATTACAGTCTGTTTGGAAGGTTGACTTGAAGATAAATTGTAAATCATTCATCTCAGTACAGTCTGATGAAACAACTATTTTTCTTTTGAAGTAAGGGGAAAAAACAACTTTACAAGTGTTTGTAAATTAGATATAGAGTGACTGTGAAAATTAAATTTTATAATTGAAATGACAATATAAAATATTACAATTTCCCTAATTTTCTTCAGACCAAAATTCTTTTTTTTTCTGTCAAAATTCAATGGAATTTTTGTCAATGAATTCTAAAAGTAGATGAATTTTATTTCATTTTTCTTGCAGATGAGATATTTTTTCTTGACATGTTAGAAAAAATGATCTACTGCCCTTACTAAGTACCTATTTCTCCCATTTCCTTGAGAATTTTTGAACTGCATTCATATCATTGAATAACTAACATTGGAAGTGTCATCATAGTAAAGCAGCAGAGATGATGCTTCCAACCTGTTTTCAAATTGGAAGTTCCACCTAGAAAATGTCAAATGGACTTAAAGAAGCTTCCTGGACACCATTAATCAGGGCACCTTTTGTATTCTTTGAATTTTTGCAGTCTCCCTCTCTAAAAGGCTGAAATTTTATTGCATGCCAGATCCCTCAAGAGACATTCCATTCTCTTTTTTCTTTTCCTCCTTTTTTTTAGGGAAATATATTTTTAAATCCAGAATATTTTTAGGTCCTTTCTTCCTCAATTCCACATCAAGTAGCTGCTGGGCACAGCTTGCCAAATTACAAATATTTTCCTAAATGGGAATATATTTTACTTTCAGAAGTGCAATGTTTCTTACCTAAGGTAATGAGCAAGGTCATTTTGCTGTGAACGCTACTTAGTAATGTGAAATTATTGAATTAAGGCTATTGAGGGATTATGTTTGAACTACAACGATATGGACATTTACCTCCTCTAAGGTTCCCAATTTGTCAAACTTCATTGCTTTGATTTTAGAATAATTTGTTTCCATGTTTCATAGAGTACAAAAAATCCTTGAGGAAAGCAGAAAGGAGAAGCTAAAAAGTGGCATGATGTAATGGAAAGAGCATTTTATTTATAATCAGGGGAATCTAGGTTTAAAACCTAACTATGCTATTTGCAATTACTTACATTATCCAGCTTTTTGAAAGGACATATTCATACTTCTTAAAAGGTTAAGAATTTATAGTAACTTCTTTTCACTTTGTTTAGGACATTAACTCATTGTATCTTTTTCCTATCCTTTATCTTCTCTAATTTTACCAATTGGAATCAGCTGCTTAGAGTCATCTAAGTCACTTGGTCACTACATTTAAAAATGTACTAACATCTGCAGATCCCAACTATGAATTTTAGTCTTCCCCTGGAAACTCAGCTGTATTGTACTGTACCTCAGTTTGGTGGAAGATGATATAAGAGACAAAACTGCTTTGATTTCTGTCTTTATATAGCTTGTGCTTAGTAGGGTGCTTTGCTCCTAGAGTGTATTTTATTTGAATTTGTTGAGTGAACAAATGCTTCTGTGAAATGGTTTTCTACACTTAGGTGTTATTTTGATAGTGCTCTGACAATATGGTTCTCAGAGAAAAAAATGCATGTCTGACATTGAGTATAAATGATATTTTTTAAAAAATCTAATTAACTACAAAAATTATCCAATCTAATAAAAAAACATGAATTTGCTCATTATTTTCAAAGAAGTGAAATTGGCAGTTACATAGGTATTCTGAAAGTCTCTATTTTTCTGTCTCCATTCTTTTCTCCTTCACCCCCAGGAGGAGATTGCTGATTTTCCCTAAATTAATTGAAGACTTTCATTGAGGGAGGGGCATAATTCAAATCATAGTTCATATTGGAGTTAAACCTTAGCTTTAGTCATTGTTCTTATTAATCTCTCTAACTATCATTCAACTCTTCTGTAAAGAAAGGCAGTTGTCAGTTAGGATAGAGTAATAGCAGGCATGTATTTTACACCTACCATTTTGTAAACCTTTGGAGCCAAAAGGTAGCAATTGGATTAGAGATAGGATAAAGAAATAAATCCTGGCATAAGGCATCACATCTTTATGTGATGGTAAAAAATGGCTAAAAAGGACAATTTGAGGAGTGCAGAGTTGTGTAGCTGACTGGAACATAGCATACATTAAGGGAAATTAGTTTGAAACAGCTAACAGGAACAAGAAAGTCAGTCAGTCAACAAGCATTTATTAACCATCTTTTACATAACAGCTCTGTGCTAAAAGCTGGGGATATGAAGAAAGACAAAAATTGTCCCCACCTTTTAATGCAAACAAAACATACACAAGATAAATTGGAGATAATCAACAGAGGGGGAGCATTAAGATTAAGAGGGATTAGAAAAGCAAGATAGAAGAGCTTGAGGGGGAATGACTACCAAATGGCTAGTATGCACTTCTGTTGCTTCTCATGGCTCCTAATGATACTGCCAGAAAGACTGTAGATAAACTGTTAAATAGTATAAAATATTTAATGACAAAAGGCCTTAAGGGCACAAATGATATTTATAGCGTGGCTGACTATTAAAGGCTGTTTAGACTGCGAGTCATGTAGTTTAGTAAGTGTTGAAAGGGTCTTGAGTGGAAATGGTTAAGAAGCACTTGTTTAGAGAAGTGTAACAGTGAGCACTCCAATATACACAGGGGGGCCTGCTGCCACAGGTTCTTAGATCTGAGAAACCAAAGATCGACAAACATGGGTTCCTCTGCCTGACCATCAACAAACAGATCCAACTGTCTGACCATAGTTACCAGAGATGGAAGCATCAACATATGAGTTTTCCAGGCCAGAGGGCTTCTTAGCAGCTTCTCAGAGTCCTCATCTGGCCAGACAAACGTTTCCAGGCAGTAAACCCCAAAGTAAATACATAGGACATTCATATAGTGCTTCCTCTTCTTCCTAGTTTCGTAATGGAAACCCCATCAGCATAATACAGTGAAAAGAGCATTGAAATGAGAAGTGAATACTTCATTTCAAAACTTAATGTTGACTTGTGTGATCTTAGGAAAGCCACTTAATTTGGGGCCTTCATTTTCTCTGCTAGAAAATGATTGAGTTGAACTAGATGTCCTCACGTCTTGATCTAACTCTTCAATTCATGATCCTTAATACCAGTCCTTTTTTGCTGCTTCAATGCCAGAGGAGAATGTAAGCCTTTGCCAATGCCAACCCCTTTAATTGTGCCCTTTATCCTCACCTCTTGTTTTCAAGGGCTTGTCCTTTTAATTATTCTCTCTCTCTCTCTCTCTCTCTCTCAAAACATGCTTATATGTATTCTTGTTTAATCACCTTTCACTTGACTCCTCCATCCCCTTAACCTATCTCTTGTATTTCTCAACTTTTTCATTTTCACAGACAAATACCCAGGAAGAGTATTCTAGAACTTACATTTCTAACTCTGTGTGAGTTAATTACTCCTTGAACTCTGGTTTCCTTTCCCACCATCCAATCAACTAAAACTACCCCCTTTAAATTTCCTGATGACACAATTGCTAGGTACAATGACTTTCTTAGACCTCATCTTGATGTCCCGACTTTTTTATAGCTTCCAAAAATGTCAACTATCCTTTCTTCAGAAATGCTTTTACCTCACTACATTTTTACTAGGTTTCTCTCTCTCTCTCTCTCTCTCTCTCTCTCTCTCTTTCTATCTATCTCTTTCTCCCTCTCCCTCTTTGTCTCTCTACCTCTCGTGAAAGGAGCTGAGAAAAGACTTAGGATATCTCGCTTGGGTACTTTCTCAGATGGAACTTCTAAGGATGTATCCTAGGACGTATATTACCTGTCACATGGAAAGCAATTGAATCCTTTTTTTGAGTGATTAATTTAAGCATTTTATTTTTTTCCCGTTATTCAACTTTTTCTTAAATTTTTCAGTCTAAATGGCAAATAATTGTATATAGTATCTTTGAAAATTGTCTATTTCTTTGCCATGAATTGTATATTTGCTATCTAATTTTCTACTACATTCATACATCTCTCTCCCTATAACTGGTCAAAAGTCCAAAATAATTAATAGTTTATGAATGCATATTTATTTTTATGAATTGGATCTTTCAGAAGGAAAAGGCTCTCTATTTCATTTATTAACTAAATATTTTATTTGTTTTTTATTGTGTTCATCCTTTTAATTTTTAGGTTTTTGTAACTTGAGATTTGATTTTATATTTTAATGGCATTTTTTCCAGTGATTTCGCCTCACAAAACCAAAAGAAAGAAAAAAATTGCTAATGACAGTGTTCAAAGCCTTGCTTTTTTTGAGATATATTTTATTCTTAACCTCCAAACTTGGCATATTCTTTCATTATTATTTTACATGAATATTTCTTCTGAGAATTATTTTGGAACCACTGATTTTTTGAAAATTGTATTTAGTTTCTAAATGTATTTCTTTTGTTTGTGTTTAAAATATAACAGTTTAAATTTATTGTCAAATATGGCAGATAAGGAATATATTTAATTATTTTTACTTTATGTCCTTTTTTATGTCTTATGCTCTATCAATGTTCAATTTCATAAAAATACTATTTGAAGTTAAACAATATAATTATTTTTATCCTTCAATAAATGCCAAAATTCTTTACCATTTACCATTCTTTACCATGTCACCATTTCTAACATTTTACTTGGAGCAGTAATTTTTTTTGTTGTTATATTCCATTGTATTTTCTAAACTCTAAAAGTCAAGCCTACAATGATTACCTTTTCATCTAGATCTCTTTAAAATTTTAACTTTTTTCTTTAAATAATTAAAGTCCATTTCAAATGGTAAATATATATTTATATTGTTTAATTAGCTGTACTTATTTGAATCATTGTATCAATATTTAACCTTTTGACATTATCTTTTACACTTGCCTTGTCCAAAATCTTGTTTTCAGATTCTTCTTTTTTTAACAATTAATCTGAAGTATACAATTCTCAAGATTAGCAAGTATCATCTTTCCATATAGAGATGCAAACAGTTTGCCCATATTGTGTAACAAATTTGGGTTTTTTTCCCATTTACCTTTTTATACCTTTCTTGCAACCTGCGTTTGAAGATCAGTTTTTCTTTTGAGTTCTGGCCTTTTCCTCAGGAAGGTCTAGAATCTCTTATTTTATTGAATGTCTTTATGGAACTAAAGAGTGAAAAGATAGAAGAAGATATAAAATATCTAATTGGAAAAACAACTGACCTGGAAAATAGATTCAGGAAAGAAAATCTAAGGATATGGTCTGTCAGACCATGATGAGAAAAGAGCCTAGACAATATCATCCAAGAAATCCTCAAGGAAAATTGCTCAGAAATCCTAGAGCCAGAGGGCAAAATACTCATCAGAAGAATCCACTGTTAACTCCTCGAAAGAGACCACAAACTAAAAACATCAAGAATTATGATTGCCAAATTCCAGAACTATCAAGTGAAAGAGAAAATACTGCAGGAAGCCAGAAAGAAACAATTTAAATATCAAGGATCTATAGGCAGGATTACACAGGACCTTGTAGTTTCTATATTAAAAGGCTGAAGGAATTGGAGTATGATATTCTGCAAGGCACAGGAGCTGGGACTACAACCAAGGATTAATTATCCAGCAATGTCGAGGATAATGTTTCAGGCAAGGAGACGGACATTCATTGAAAGAAAAGATTTCCAGACCTTCCTGATAAAAAGGCCAGAATTCAATGGAAAAATTCAATCTTTAAAGGCAGGTCTGAAGAGAGGCATAAAAAGGTAAAGAGGGGGGAAGTAAAACTTGTTACTCAATATGAGCAAACTGTTCATATCCTTATAATGGAGGATGACACTTGTTAATCTTGAGAATTGTACATTTATTATGAAATATGAAAAGGGAGCCAAGATGGCAGAGTAGAAAGATTTACCTATGCTAGCTCTGAACCCACAGCCCATGGATTTCCTGTAAAAAGAACTTCCAACAAATTCTGGAGCAGTGGAAGCCACACATCAATGGAGGGAAGGAGATTTCTGTTCCTGAGAGCCCTGAAAAACCTATCCCAAAGGTCCGTTGTGCACCAGACGGGAGTGGAGCCTAGTCCTTCCCTGGCCGTCCGGCACCAAGAGAAGCAGATCAGAGCAGGCTTCAGGCACAGAATCTCTGGCGGCCACCCACAGCTGCACAGGTCAGTGAGAGATACTTCTGGGCTGGCTGAGAGGGGAGCAGGGTGTCTCCATAACTCAGGCCCCTCGGAAGGCAGTGGCAGAGGCAGTGGTGGCCAGAGGCTCCAGGAGAAGGCAGGACTTCAGATCCATTACTAAAGGTCTCCGCATAAACCCCCTGAGGGAACTGAGCCTGGAAGGTGGCCCTGCCCCAACCTGAGCCTGAGCACCAGAACTTAAGCTCACATTGAATAGCAGCCATACCCACCACTGAAAGCCCTGAGACTGGGGAGCAGCATTTGAATCTCAGACCCCAAGCACTAGCTAGCTGGGTGGATCTGGGTGGGGGTGGAGAGGAATCTCAGAAGGCAAGTAACTGGCTGGGAAAATGCCAGTTATATATATATATATATATATATATATATATATATATATATATATATATATATATATATGTAGAGAGAGAGAGAGAGAGAGAGAGAGAGAGAGAGAGACAGAGAGAGAGAGGGAGTGGGTATAAATTAAATGATGTGATAAAAACAAATGTGATTTAAGGGTGCTAAGGGATTGTAATGGGAGATGTGAAAAGGACGAGGCAGAAAAAAATAAATTCCATCTCGGGAAGAGGCACAAAAAATATATTACAGTAGAGGGAAAGAGGGCATGTAGATAAGCATTGTTTCAGATGCACTCTAATCTGATTGGATTTAAGGAAGGTATAATAAACTCTGTTAAGTGAAGGAATACAATTAGATCTAGAGGCAGTTGGGTCAAAGGGAAAGAAAAGAGAAGGGAGGCTAAAAGGGAGGGAAGAAATAGTGAGGGGAAAGGGAATTAAAAGGGAGGGGGGCTGAAAGGAGAAAAGTCAGACTGAGAGAAGCAAGGGTCAAAATTAAAACTCTATTGTGGAAAGGAGGGGAGAAGGGAGAAATAAAAGCATAAGCAGAGGGAAATAGGATGGAAGGAAAGTAATCATAACTATGAATGGGATTAACTGTCCCATAAAATGGAGATGAATTACAGAATGGATTGAAAACCATAATCCAACAATATGCTGTTTACAAAAAACATATTTGAAAGGGAGGCATACACACAAGGTAAAGTAAATGGTTGGACCAGAATATTTTGCTGGTTTTAACAACAACAACAACAAAAACACAATAAAATTGAGAAAACTTTGTTCAATTTATTAAGAAAAGAAAGAAAACCAAATTACCAGTATCAAAATATGAAAAGCGTGAATTCATCTATAATGAGAGGGAAATTGAAACAATAATAAGAAATTACTTTGCCCAACTGTATGCTCATAAATTTGACAATCTCAATTAGATGGATGATTATTTTTAAAAAATAGAAATTGCCCAAATTACCAGAAGAGGAAGTTGAGTACTTAAATAACTCGATCTCAGAAAAGGAAATTGAAGAAGCCACCAGTGAACTCCCTAGCAACAAATGTTCAGGGCCAGATCGATTCACAAGTGAATTCTATCAAACGTTTAAAGAACAGTTAATTCTAATACTATAGAGACTTTTTGAGAAAATTGGCAAAGTAGGAGTACTACCAAATTCTTTTTATGATACAAATATGGTTCTGATACATAAACGAGAAAGAGCCAAAACAGAGAAAGAAAATTATAGACCATTTTCTCTAATGAATATAGATGCAAAGGTTTTAAATAAGATATTATTGAAAAGAATATAGCAATTTATCACGAGAATAAGTCACTGTGATGAGGTAAGATTTATACCAGGAATGCAGGGCTCATTTAATATTAGAAAAACTATTAGAAATATTGATTATATCAACAACAAAATTAACAGAAACCACATTATTATCTCAATAGATGCAGAAAAAGCTTTTGAAAAAATACAACAACCATTCCTACTTAAAACACTGGAAAGTGTAGAAATGAATGAAACTTTCCATGGATTAATAAGCTATATCTACCTAAAGCCATCATCAATCATTGAAGGCAATGGGGACAAACTAGATGCATTTCCAATAAGATCGGGGGTGAAACAAGACTGTCCATTATCACCACTATTATACAATATGGCATTAGACATGCTAGCTATAGCCATAACAGAAGAAAAAGAAATTGAAGGAATTCAAATAGGTAAAGAAGAAACTAAGTTTTCACTCTTTGAAGTTGATATGATAATATACTTAGAGAATCACAGAGAATCATGTAAAAAAAAAAAACCTACTTATAATGAACAACTTTGAGAGGGCAGAGCCAAGATAGTAGAGTACAAAGGTGTACATCTCTAGCTCTTCCTCCACAGCCTATAAAATACCTGTAAAAAATGACTCTCAAAAAATTCTAGAGAAGAAGAAGTCACAGAGCAACAGAGTGAAGGAGATTTCCAGCCAATGGTAACCTGGAAGGCCAAGAAGAAAGGTCTATCATATAGGACATGGAGCAGAGCCAAACCCAGCCTTGCCCACAGCACCAGCACCAGGAGGAACAGTACTAGAACAGGCCTTCAGGGCAGAATTCCCAGTAGCAGTGGAGCATCTCAGATCCTTGAACCCACAAGAGCCAATGAAAGCTTCAGAGTTTAGTTAGAGAGCTTTCTCAACTGGGTGAGAGGGGAGCAGGTATGCCCCTTAGCACTGGTCCCAGCAGTCATGCTGGCAGCAGCTGCAGCATGAATTTGTGAAGCACTCCACATGCATCCCCTGGAGAAATTGAGCAACTGATCTGAATTTCAGCCCTGAGAATGGTCCTGAGGTGAAAAATAGCACTAGAACCTTCCTCTTCACAAAGGGTTCAGAAGTCAAGTAATTGGGTAAGAAAATGCCCAAAAAAGGGAGAAAAAAAACCAAGACCATAGAAAAGACATTTCCTTCCTTCCTTTCAGATGCAGAAGAACATTGCATATTGTCAGAGGAAGTCAAGGCTTCTGCATCTAGTACCTTGAAAATAAATATGCAACGGTCTCAGGCCATGGAAGAGCTTGAAAAATGAGTCAACAACTTACTAAAGGAGATGCAAAAATTCTGAAGAAAATAACACCTGGAAAAATAGGCTAACTCAATTGGGAAAAAAAATACAAAAAGCCAATAAGGAGAAGAAGTCTTTAAAAAGTAGAATTAGCCAAAGGGAAAAAGAGATTCAAAAGCTCACTGAAGAAAATAGTTCTTTAAAAATGAGAGTGGAGCAGAAGGAAGCTAATGACTTTATGAAAAACTGAGAAATTACAAAACAAAATTAAAAGAATGAAAAAATAGAAGATAACATGAAATCTCATTGGAAAAACAAGTGACCTGGAAAATAGTTCCAGGAGAGACAATTTATAAATTATGAGACCTGAAAGTCATGATCAAAAAAAGAGCCTAGACATCATATTTCATAAAATTATCAAGGAAAATTGTCCTAATATTGTAAAACAAAGGGTAAAATAGTCATAAAGAATCCAACAATCACCTCCTGAAAGAGACCTGAAAAGAAAAACTCCTTGTAATATTGTGGCGAAATTTCATAGTTCCCAGGTCAAGGAGAAAATATTGCAAACAGCTAGAAAGAAATAATTCAAGGATTGTGGAAATACAATCAGGATAATACAGGATTTGGCAGCTTCTGCATTAAGGGAATGAAGGGGTTAGAATAGGATATTCTAGAATTCAATGGAACTGGGATTAAAATGAAGAATCACCTACCCAGAAAAACTGAGTATAATACTTCAGGAGAAAAATGGTCATATAATGATATAGAGGGCTTTCAAGCCCCCTTGATGAAAAGACCAGAACTGAAGAGACAATTTGACTTTCAAACACAAGAAATAAGAAAAGCATGAAAAGGTAAAGAGGAAATAGATATCATAAAGTACTTTCTAAAACTGAACTGTTTACATTCCTACATGGAGAGATAATATTTGTAATTCTTGAGAATTTTCTCAGTATTTGGTAGGTGGAGGAATTATACACACAGACACATACACGCACATATAGACAGTATAGGTTGAGTTGAATCAGAAGGGATGATATTTACAAAAGTAAAATTAAGGGGTGAGAGAGGAGGATATTGGGAGGACAAAGGGAGAAATGGAATGGGGCAAATTATCACTCATAAAGGAGATAACAAAAATCTTTAATGGAGGAGAAAAAGAAGGGGAAAAGTGAAACTTACTTTCTTCACTTATGGCTTAAGGAGGGAATACTATACTCAATTTGGTTTGAAAATGTATCTTACACTACAGGAAAGTAGGGGGGGAGGGGACAAGTGGGGTGAGCGGGATGATAGAAGGGAGGGAAAATGGGAGGAAGGAGTATTTATTTCCACAATACTGGAATTGTTTCTTTCTAACTGCTTGCAATATTTTCTCCTTGACCTGGGAACTCTGGAATTTGGCCACAATGTTCCTAGGAGTTTCTCTTTTTGGATCTCTTTCAGGCAGTTATCAGTGGACTCCTTGAATTCTTATTTTGCCCTTTGGTTCTAGAATATCAGGGCAGTTTTCCTTGA
>JAQQSK010012164.1:0-11981 GCA_028658325.1 Potorous gilbertii
ATTAAGGGATTGAAGGGCGTGGAATAGGATATTTCAGAAGTCAAAGTAACTAGGACTAAAATCAAGAATCACCTACCCAGCAAAACTGAGTATAATACTTCAGGGGAAAATATGGTGCTTCAATGAAATAGAGGACTTTCAAGCATTCTTGATGAAAAGACCAGAGCTGAAAAGAAAATTTGACTTTCAAACACAAGAATGAGAAGAAGCATGAAAAAGTAAACAGCAAAGAGAAGTCATAAGGGAATTACCAGAGCCGAACTGTTTACAGTCCTACATGGAAAGACAATATTTGTAACTCCTGAAATTTCTTAGTATCTGGGTAGTTGGTGGGATTACACATACATATACACACACAGACATGAACAGACACATGTACACCTGTGCACATGCACACGCACACTTATACACACATGCATACACACACAGACAGAGAGCACAGAGTGAACTGAATAGGAAGGGATCATATCTTAAAAGAAATCAAGGTAAACAGTGAGAGCGAAATGTAGTGGGAGGAGAGAGTGTGAAATGGAATAGGGTAAATTATCTCCCATAGAAGAGGGACTTTTTAGTGGAGGGAAAAAGAGGAGAGCTGAGAAAAGAAACATGTAGTTTACTCTCATCACATTCGAGAAAAGGATGGAATAAAATGTACACTCATTTTGCTATGAAAACCTATCTTACAATACAGGAAACTGGGGAATAAGGAGACAAGCACAGTGCGGGGAATGATGGAAGGGTGGGCAATGGGAGGAGGAAGCAATTTGAAGTCAACACTCAGGGAAGGAGAGGATCAATAGAGAGAATAGCAACAATGGGCGGCAGGATAGAATGGAGGGAAATATAGCTAGTCTTACACAACATGACTCTTATGGAAGTCATTTGCAAAACTACACAGATATGTCCTATATTGAATTGCCTGCCTTCCCAAAGGGAATGGGTGGGGAGGGAGGGATGGGGAGAAGTTGGAACTCAAAGTTTTAGGAACAACTGTTGAGTATTGTTCTTGCTACTAGGAAATAAGAAATACAGGTAATGGGGAATAGAGAGTTATCTGGCCCTACAGGACAAAAGAGAAGATGGGGACAAGAGAAGGGAGGGATGAAAGAAGAAAGGCCAGATTGGTGATAGGGGAAATTAGAATGCTTAATGTACTGGGTTGGTGAGAGGGGACAAATTGGGAGAAAATTTTGGAACCCAAAATTTTGTGAAAATGAATTTAAAAAGTTAAATAAATAAATTTATATTAAAAAAATAAAGTTATTAATATGATCAAAAAAAAGAGAAAGATCAATGAATTGGGCTTGCAACTAGAAAAGCTTGAGAAAGATGAAATTAAAAATCTCTAATGTAATGACAAAATAGGAATACTGAAAAACCAAAGAAGAGATTGATAAAATTGATAGTATGAAAACAATTCAACAAATAAACAAAAATAAAAACTGATTTTATGAATAGCTAATATAACAGATTAAGTCATTTTTAATATTGGCACTAAAAGAGGAAAACCACATTACCAGTATCAAAAATGTAAAAAGATCAATTCACCATGAATGAAGAGGAAATCAAAGTGATAATTAGAAACTAGAAAAAGAACGATTTAAAAATCCCCAATTAAAGACTAAAGGAGAAATTCTGGATATCAAAGGAGGGATTAATAAAATTGAAATCAAGAAACCTCTTGAACTAATAACTAAAACCAAGAACTGGTTTTACAAAAAATAGCAAAATATATAAATATTTGGTTTGTTTGTTTTTAAAAAAAAGAGAAGAATACCAAATTTCCCATATCAAAAATGAAAAGGATGCATTCAACACAAATGAAGAGAAATCAAAACAATAATTAGGAACTATTTTGGTCAACTGTATGCCAATGAATTTAGCAATTTTGGTGAAGTGGATGAATACTTACAAAAATATAAGTTGTTTAGATTAATAGAAGAGGAAATAAAATACTTAAATAATCCCAATTGAGAAAAAAAAATTGAACAAGCCATACACTCCCTAAGAAAAAATGTCCAGGACCAGATGTATTTGCAAGTGAATTGTATAAAACATTTAAAGAAAAATTAATTCCAATACTATATAAGCTACTTGGGAGAATAGACAAAAAGGAATTCCACCAAATTCTGGTAATGATATAAATATAGTGCAGATACCTAAACCAGGAAGAGCTAAAGCAGATAGAGAAAATTATAGACTAATTTCCAAATGATAAAATATTGTCAGAGAGATTACAGAGACTTTTGTTGAGGATAATACACTCTGACCAGGTGGAATTTATACCAGGAGTACATGGCTAGTTCAATATTAAAAAAAAAATATCTGCATAATGACAAAACCATCTGAAAATATGTGGTTATTTCAATAGATGCAGAAAAAGCTTTTAACAAAATAGAGCATCCATTTCTATTAAAAACTCTATACAGCATAAGAATAAATGGAATCGAAAATCATTAGCCAGCATTATATGTAATGGTGACAAGCTAGAAGCTTTTACCATAAGATAAGGGTGAAAGAAGTATTTCCACTATCGTCATTATTATTCAGTATTGTACTGAAAATGTAGCTTTATCAATGAAAAAAAAGAGAAATTAAAGAAATTACTAAAAGTAATGAGGAAACAAAAGTATCACTCCTTGCTGATGTTACGATGGTGTAGTTAGAGAATTCTAGATCATCACCAATAAATAAAAAAAAAAATCTCCTTGTAATAATTAACAAATTAAGCAAAGTGCCAGGATATAAAATAAACCCACATAAATCAGAGGCATTCCGATACGTTACCAACCAAGTCCATCAGCAAAAAATAGAAAGATAAATTCAATTTAAAAATTAATTTATCTCAGGTGGGGAGATTTGAAATTATTGTTTATATGCTTAGGTCCTATCCACAAGGTAGAAATAAAGGAAAATAAGCTGAAATCTTTGGATAATGGAGACAAGCAAATAGCTGATACTGTGGGAAAAAAAAACACAGTTTAACAGCATACCAAAAATAAAAATGAAATAAAATAAAAACCAAGATCCATTAAGTCAGTATTCATTTAAGAATTCTGCTATGTGGCATGTTTCAAGTATGTGAAAGCAACAGTTCATTTTTTTTTAATACATGATGGGAGTCAGTTATTCACAGAGTTCAGACTTATTTTTAGATTTGTAAAAGATCTCTGTTAGATAATAATATGGTGTCAGTGCTGCTTGAGGAGACAAAATGAATGGTCATTTCCAAAGTGTTTTGAATGCCTGAAAATGCATCAAATAGTATTCAAAAGTAATAACCTTCCTGTATTAAGGATATGACTATAGTTCCAACAGTTTGATAATTCTTTATGGCACAAACTGTGCCTCAATATATTAATATAAATCCACTGTCATAGGAAAACAGAGCAAAAATATAAAAGTCAAGTGAATGAACTGCTAATAGGGCTTTAAAAGTAAGTTCACATTTAAAGGAAAACAAAAGGATTACTGCGAGATTTTAAATGCCAACAAAACAAAAAACAGAGAGGCAGAGAAAGAGAAAATAGTATTTCAGAAATGTGTATACAAATAGTGACCAGTAATTAAATCAAAGCTCTCTCTAACTTATACATTATTACTTATTTATATTTTAAAAGCCTCGGTGAACAAGAGCTAAGTTTGCCCATTTTAACATTTTGGCAGTAATCTACTTTCTTTGCATTCTCTTCTGGATACCTTGGCCTTTCAAAACAAAAACAGAACAACACTGAACTGAACCGATTTCTTCTAACACACACAAAATAAATACTTTGAGATGAATCACTGGAAACATTCAGAAAATGGAAAACTTAATGTTTCTTTAAAACAATATTTTTTGTGTTTTCTATCACAGCATATTATCTGAAAGGTCCTCGCATTTAGTTTTCCTGTGTTGCCTTGTTAATTCTGCAAACAGATAAAAAAGAAAAAAAAATATTTAAAACTTTCTGGGAAAACCACCACAGAAATTAGGGATGAAGTTTGGTGCTTCTTTTCTATTCACTTGAGACTATAATTGCATTTTATGAATGAAAACAAACTGTGTAAAACAATCAGGAAACGGTCTTTTTTTTTTAATTACAAAGAAAAGGAAAATAGAACTATACTCTTTCCTTCCCCTTCCCTTCTCCTTCCAACAATCTTATGATTTTGAGCATTTTTAGGAGCCCTCATTCTTTAAATTTCCAATCATGTCCTACTGTTACTTGGATATGAAAATATTATTAACCAGAGTGGATGGTCAAGAGATGGTCATTTTCTCTACTAGGGTAACTGATTAGAGAATATTTGAAGTTAGAGGTGTCTCAGTGCAAAATGTCCTCACTTTTTTCATAGATGTGGCCTGTTACTTACACAGATTGAAAGTTAACATTATGTCACACTCATTCTAAGCATATCCTTTGCCAGAAGCTGCTTTAATGCAGAAGACCATTCATTATTCATGATATTCCAACTACTTGAAATTCAAGAAGTGTAATTTAATTTCAGATAGGTAGTTTAAAATTAGTAAGACATTTTAGCATTGTTATTAATTTTAATAATAAAACACACAATTATCTTCATGAAGAAAAAGCAGCTAATAAATAATACATCATGAGGAACTCTGAGCATACATACCCCCACCTGTAGTAATAATGGACAATTAAAATGTTTTTAAAATGTTCAAATTATATTTGATTGAGTCAAAGTTTATAGAAATTAAATAAACTGACCAGAAACTTCCTTAGTCAGAGTTACATTGGATAGTCAGACACTTCAGAAGTCAATCTCTTATGCTATGCTCTACTTTAAGGTTCAAAACCTTTGATCAATAATACAGTAGCAGACTTGAAGATCAAAGGGTGCCTAACTGCTAAAAAAAATGGTGACCTATGCAATAGCACTAGAGTAAAGTCATTCATAACATGGTGTTTCAAGGGAAATAGAATTTAAAATTGGGTTTGAAGAAAAAGATTTAGGAGAACATTCATTTTTCTTAGTTTTGTAAGAAATAATGAGAAATTGAAATACTGAAATGTCTACCAAAAAAACCTGTTCTATGAATCTATGTTTTAAAATGTCCAGTTTTGTCTAAATACTAGCTAATCTGGAAAAAATGTATTTATTGGTGGACTATTATGTAAGAATAGTAACTTTTGTTGGGGATAAAGTTTGGAGTTTAAATCTGTTACAATACTTATTAATTTTTATCAAAGACCACATTTACCCCAGACTGATGATACGCTCTATGTATCAAAGGTTTTTTGTTTTTTCTAGCTAACATCTGATCCATCCTTGTAAATAAACTCAAGAAGCAATTTAACCAAAATGAGGGATTTTGAAGATACCTGTAAAGAATCTATGAGAATCCCTTCACCACCAAAAAAACCAAACCAAAACAAAACAAACAGATTGAAACAAAAACACTGTAAGTGTGACTATATAAATGAAGAATACTTTACATGACAGTCAAACTCATGGGAAATGAATATTTTTAATGATAACCTATCAGAACATAAATATAGAGTTAGGGGAGACTTCAGAGACTATGTAACCAGTCCACCTCTACTGCACACCTTCATTTTAGAGATTAGGAAACTGAAGCCCAGAGGTGTTCATTAACTTGCCTTTTTGGTCTTTCATTCTCGAACATGACATTATGCCAATGAGGTAGGGTTGTGCAAAGTCACCAGTCTCACTTTCTTCTTAGGAGCCATCTGGGTCCACTGGTAAGATTTGGATTAGGATAACTGGAGATAGCCCTGGATGCCATGGGAGACCTTGACCTTTTAAGTTGTCTTTAACAGGTCTCAGTTTAACTGAAGCAAAGTGCATTCAGTGATTAAGGTTAGGTAAGAACTCAGGTATAGAATGGACTCTTTACCTAGCCAAAAAATAATCAATCATAGAGGAAAGATTCTCAGTGTTTCTGACCAAAATGGATACAATTGTTATTTACATTCACTCTGAGGCAATCAAAGCCACAAAATAAAGTGGGGCTTATGAGACCTATTGACCAATAAGTGAGAGCCAAAATGATTTGCATTTTGGCTTTGGATTCCTTAAGGGAAAAAATATATTTCAGGAATCATAAGGTCACGTTGATAGTAAGGGGTGAGTTTGAATGCAGGTCCTTTGACTCTAAACTGTGTGACACTCTCTTTAAAGTTAAAGTAGTCAATACATCAGTCAACAAACATTAATTAACTGTCTCCTACCTGCCGAGCATTTTGTTAAACTCTGAAGATACAGAGAGGCAAAAACAGAATTTTATATCAGGAGGTCACATTGTAATGGGAGAGAAAACATACAAACAACTGCATGTTTATAAGATATATAGAGTATAAATAGAAAATGATCTTAGGGGGAAGGGACCAACATGAAGATAGAAATAACAAAGGTTTCCTTTTGAATGTGAGAATTTACCTGAATCTCAAGGAAATAAGGCTAGAAATTAAAGGTGAAAAGAGAAAGCATTTCACTCATGGGACACAGTCACTGGAATTTCATAGGCAAAAGAAGGAGCACCAGAAGATAGGCCAGTGTAGCTGGATCCTAGAGTCCCTAGAATGATAGGAAGAGACTGGTTGTGAAGAGCTTTAAATACCAGAGGATTTTAATTCACTTCCCAAATTCAAATCATGGATTGTATTCTGCAGCCCACTTTCACTCATCATCTGTCCTTGCAACACCATGTGAATGACCTGAAACTTGACATCTCTTGAGATTGGGATATTCCATAATTCCAAGCTATATAGTATCACTAAGGAAGGTGTTATTGTGTTTAGTTGTTTTGTAGTAGCATTTGACTCTTTGTGACTTTTGGGGCCTTCTTGATAAAGATACTGGAGTTGGTTTGCTATTTCCTTCTCCAACTTATTTTACAGGTGTAAAAACTGAGGCAAACAGGGTTAAGTGACTTACACAAAATCACACAGCTAGTAACATCTGAACCCAGATTTAAGCTCCGGATGAAGAGTCTTCCATACTCTATCTCAGAACTCTATCCACTGCACCACCTAGTTGCTCCTAAAGGAAATACTAATGATGAAAAGATGAACTCTTATGGGAAAGTGCAGTCAAAGATTGATGAAAGTACTATAGAACATTCATATTCAATCTCACTCCAGTTCATTTTCCATTTTCCATTTTCATAGCAAGTCCAAGACATAGATACTAATTGACTAATCCAGTGCACAGGTAGGTAGTTACTTGTTCCATCAGTTGCGAAATTGAGTTATTCCTACCTTATTCACATGATTTTTCACTTCCATTTCCTTCTATCCACTAATCTGACTGGCATCTTAATCCTGGCCCACACTCTACCTCACCTAGTTTACTTCATTGACTTCTAATTTACTTTTCTGCCTTATATATTTCCTCTCTGGTGCATCAAACACAGCAAAATGATTTTCTTAAAGTACAGTTCTGACATCACATGTCAAATTTCTACTTGTGAGGCCATTTATGATATAAAGAACTCTGTTTTTGAGCCAGAGGATCTGGCTTCTGATCCACTTCTGATACTACCTCTGTTATCTTGGACAAATCACTGAAATTCTATGGGACTCAGTATTTTCATCTACAAAATGAGAAGATTGGACTGTGGCTTTAACTACTTGTTTCCTATGTCTTGAAGGGAAAATTCCTTCTCATTTAGGGGTGGACATCTCCTTTGCCTCATTTGGGGCAGAAATTTGTAAAACACTATTGTAATACTGGGTTGATTTGTTTGTAGGAAAATTCCCCCAATTTTTTATTACCATTATTTTTTAGAGTCATTATGTTCTCTTTGATAATCGAGTAATATTTGATCATGAGGGTGTATGCATAAAGGGGCATCTCTGATTTCACTGCACTCACAGCACCCACCAACTGTATCATTGGCCTCCTGTCTATGATTAATGAATACTATTCCTATCTACAGACATGATAAATTAAAGCTATCTTTCTGATCATTGAGGAGAGCATCTGAAATCATTCTTGGAAGAATATGGTGAGTCTATTTTATGTTCTAACATCAAGCCATTAAGACATTTTATCAATGGCATACCATAATTATACAGAAAACTTCTCTTTATCAAGACAATCACTCAATTACAAGAGAAATCCCATATTTAGATTTGATTTAAAAGAAAGTTTGAACTATATTTTTATGTTATTAAGCAGAAGATTTTAAGGGAAGATTCAATCCAACTTGTTGGCTTGATACATGGGGAATTTTAACAATTTATTTTATTAAAATCAAGATGATAATCAAGATGAAGAAACAGAATCTGAAGTTGCAAATAATATCATTTAATTCTGATCCATGTGTGTCACAAATTTAAAATGAATTAGGAACAGAAATTTGAAAGTTATTAAAATATTTATATAAAATTTCTGTGGCTCTTTAGTCTATTTTCCCTTAATTAAAGTTGGGTCTACTTCTATTTTAACCTAGGTGAAAAAGAACTATTTTAAGAATAATAGCCATTCTTATGAAGCTGGTCCCTTCCACTAGTCTAAACACTAAAATAATTTGTAGAATGGCAGGATGGATACTGAAAATTATAAAGAATGAGAGGATAAAGAGATCACAAAAGACAAAGAATTGTGGAAGAACAAAGTAGTCAGGGACTAGAAAGAAAGGATAAATCATTTGAAAGTCACACAAGTATCTAAGCTTACCCATACATGAGATAAAAAAAGTGAAGACTGCACCATATCACAGGGAGCTGTCATCAATTTCTCTGGCCCTCTATGTTAGAATCTCAGCATAGTGGATGTCAGTTATCATTCTGTACCACTCCTGCAAGAATTTTCCCAGAGTTCTCTTACATCCTCATTTTGTTACCATTACTGTTGTTTTAGTCAATTCATCATGTCTGCCTTCTTATGGTCCTTTTGGGGTTTTCTTGGCAAAGATACAAAAGTGATTTTCCATTTCTTTCTCCAGCTCATTTTACAGATGAGAAAACTTAAGGAAACAGGGTTATGTGACTTGTCCAGTGTCACACACCTAGTAAGTGTTTGAAGAAGATTTGAATTCTAATCCTCCTAACTCCAGGGTTGGCATTCTATGCACTGTGCCATTAGACTGCCTCCTTCCTCAGTTTAGGATTGAGAATTTGCATTTCCTCCAATGAGTATTTGCCTTTTCTAAATTTCTTCCAATTGAATTGTTTGGATCATGGACCCTCTAGTAAACAGCAAGCCCTCTAGAACCAAGTAACCCTAAAATATACCTCATTGATTTACTTCTTTTAAAACATTAGTTTTTAAAGCATTTAAACAGATCAGATAAAAAGCAATACTGGCAAAATAAAAATGTTACGGTTCCTTTTGGTTAATCAGCCCAGCCCTGCTCAAAGGCAGGGTTTGCTCATCAATTAAGCAATAATTATAAAAACAGTAGCTAGGTTGCCCAGTGGATTGAGCTCTAAGCCTGGAGTCAGGAAAACTTCAGTTCAGTTCTGGTCCTAGACATTTACTAGATATGTGACCATGAGTAAATCACTTAATCCTGTTTCCTTTAGGTTTGTCATCTGTAAAATGAGCTGGAGAATGAAATAGAAAATCACTCAAGTGATTGGAAAATCCCAAATGGAATCACAAAGTCCTGAGGTCAGATTGGAACTCAGGAAGATATCTTCCTGACTCCAGGTCCAGCACTCTATCCACTATGTCACCTAGCTGCTCAGATTATCCATAAATCTCTTATACTTTCTTTATCACTTGCTCATGGTTTTTGACGGTCATGGCTATAGGTGAAATGCTCATTTGTTGGAAATATAAGCTCAATCTAAGTTCCCACTAGGGTGGCCACTAGGCTTAGTAAAATCCTAAACAATTCCTTTCTGTCATTTGGTAAGGATATCATTAAATTCCATCATGAATTTGTAAGCATTCTCAGGTTTACTAGAGTTGGCATTGTTAGACACAACAGCCAACATGGTTGACTTCCACTCCTGTGAAATGTCACTCACTGCAGATGTGATTATCCATTTATTATTTAGGGAAAATTTCTGATTATTCGAATGTATCCTTTTAGTACCAACCACATTGTTTTAATGACCTAGAGGTCCAGGGAATCACTCTGCTATCTCAATCTATGATAATATTAATGTAACTTTGTCAAAAGGGAATCAGACAGTCTCTCTGCTCTTCTGAAACTCTTGAATAGATGCTGAACTTTAAGACTGATTGATATCATAATATCATATTTTGCCAATAATTTCAGCTCCTTTTTTTGCAGGACTGGGAAGAAGTACTAAGTGACCACTTGACCTGGCCTTTTGGTTTCTATTTCTTGATTTCCATTGAAATAGTTTTTCTCTTCCTTGGAGGCAGAAAAACAGACCATCTTTGTTTTCACTGCACAAAAGAGCAGTTATGTTAAATTTCATTGCCCTTCAGCATTCACTGGCATGCTTAAAGGGGCTTAGGGAGTCAGGTTCTTTGCCACTATCTGTATCCACCCTCTATGATATTCCTACAATTTTAATTGTAAAGGTAGTTTCCTGCACCCCAGTTCCATTTACCTTCTAACAGTTGTTACTTCAAAAGGTATAATTACACACGTATTAACTTGACCCCCCAACACATGGGAGGTATAATCCTCTTCCTGTCTCTACCACTTCTGTCTCAGGGGAGGGAAAGGAGATCAAGTTAATAGTTTAGCTAAATTTCTATACAGCAAAATCTCACTTCCAAGGATTAAGTTCCCCTCTGGTTTGAGTCCCACGCACATTGGCTTCTCAGGGCTTCCATGTTGGGCTAACTGGCTGTACCACTTCACCTGCAATCCTGTCTCTAAAGTTTTCCATGCTTTAAGCTCCCAGATCCAATGTGAACTCTCTTGGTTACCTGACATTGAGGCAGACAAACAACTAAACCAGAATAGAAACAAGCACTCCCTGGCCCATTTCTCAGAGCCCTGGCAAAACAGGGAAACCAACAAGTAGGAGTAGAGAGTTAAGACCTTGCCCAAGCTCTGCGTCTATTAAGAAATTGCCACATTCCTCTTGGTCTAGTTATATTCTATCCAAATACTAGACCTCATGTTCAACTCTATTCAAATCATATATAACCCATAACTTATTTAGTATCTCTTGACTGTCTAGCATTCAGAACTTTTCCCTGTAGAACACACAAAATTGACTTCTTCACATTATTGATTTCTCCTTATTTCCTACATAATACCTATTAAGATTCAGAAGAAGAGATAAATTTTGAAGATGTTTGCTATTCAATATAGAAATCACCCTTTATTTTTCATTTATCCTCTGTCCCTGGACTGACCCAATTAGCGTTTATTCATAAGTCTACCGTCTAATCATAGGAGCACAGATTCAGAGCTAGAAGTGGCCTTAGAGGTCACTGAGTCCTAAGCTCTTCACTTTATATATGATTAAACAGAGGCCCATAGAGGTCAAGTGATATAATCATAGTTAACAGGAATAGTAAGTTTCTGAGGCACAATTTGAACCCACAACTTCCTAATTCTAAGTTAGGTGTTCTATCCACTTCATCATAGTATCTCCTTAATCTAAAGGGGAGAAGGTGGAAGGCACATAGGAATATGAATATGAAGGAAAAGAGATCATATTGAAGGCTGGATTTAGGAGTGTGGGAAGGCAAATGGAATCGCTGCTTCTACCCAGTAGCAGCTTCATGATGATTAAGAGAAGACTTGGAACACAAGAGACCTTGTTCTTGTGAAAGAAGACCTGGAGCATGCAAATGTGTTTCAAAAGTAATGTAGAGAGAAACATTGCAGACTTTGTAACTGAATCAGGAGAATGGGTAACAGAATCCAGAGGAACAGAGGAAAAACCGTATTTGCTGAAGGAATTTGAACTGGAGAGACCTTACATTGCTTTCTCCTATTGCTTCTTCTTTGCCAAAGTTGTTTATTATTTCAAGTAGTTTTTTACTTGAATCTCTGGGATTCTCTAAGTATATCATCATATCATCTGCAAAGAGTGATAGCTTAGTTTCTTCTTTAGCTATTTTTA
>JAQQSK010012165.1:0-11981 GCA_028658325.1 Potorous gilbertii
AAAAAAGGTCTAGAAATGACTAACTATAAAATTTATAAGAGCATTTCCCTGATTTTTTTTTTGTCACATCACTGTGATATATTTAAGCTGGGAACAATTCAACTCTTTTATTCTGATTCAATGCCCTCATTCATGAGTAGTAAATAGTTCACTGATAGTATTTGTGTGTGTGCACATATGTACATATGTGTGTATGTTCTTTTAATGTAGAAAATTTGCTGATTAATGTATATGCTCCCCTATCAGGAATATTTAAGGCATTACCGATATTTTAGTAATACAAGAATCTAACTCAATGTATATACCTAAGATCAAAATTGGATCACAACAAAAAAATGTCACATTTATTGTAATTGATAGCAATGTACCAGTCTTCTGGAAATAAATCTTCAACAAGAAAATGAAAAGCACAAAATAGAAAACACATCATTTTTTCATTGATATTTCTGAATGGACACTGATGCACTGTCAGGTACATAAGCACTCTGGCTTCCTGAATACCAGTACATTGAATAGTCCTGGAAGATTTCTTTGTTTAAAGATTCACATTATGGCAGGTCCTCAGCAGAATCAAGTTGAAATAAAATATTATTGTACAAGAATCATTTTCATCCAATTTTTAATGACTAATCATAGAAGCCAGGCCCCTGGGATCTATGTTTGCATCTGTACCTGAGTCTAAATGAATATCTATATTAACTATATCTATATCTATATCAGTATTGATCTCAATATCTTAGCTTTCTTTTCAAAATATTGAACTATTCTGTAGCATGCATTTTGGGCATTTAAGCATTAGCTATATCCCTGAACCATATTGCACAAAACTTTGAATGAGAAAATAAAAAGATATCAATATTGATATTTATGTCATCATCTATCTTCATCAATGTTGAGGCAACAAAGTAGTGCACTGTATACAGTGCTAGATATTGAGGAAGCAAGATGAGTTCAAATGCAGCCTCATAAATTTAATAACTTTGTGACCCTGAGCAAGTCACTTAACCTTTATCTGATTCTGTTTCTTCATACGCAGGTGACAATTGTTAGAGTAGCATTTAAACTTATCTACCTTACTCTAAATCTGACTCCATATCTACTACATAATGTTTTCTCTCATTCCTTTTACAAAAGTACACATAAATTACTGGAACTATCACATAATGTGCACCTTATTCTCCCTGTTTTTAATATGTTATTTATTTTTCAGTTTTTAATATTTGCTTCCACAAGAAATTGAATTTAATATTGTCTCCCTATCTCTCTCCACCCTCACCCCAGGACAGCATGCATTCTATCCACCCCTTCCTTCAGTCTGTTCTCCCTTCTATTACCCACCCTTCATCCGTTCCTCTTCCCCACTATTCTCTTGTAGGGCAAAATAGATTTCTATACTCCATTGCCTGTATATCTTCATTTCCAGTTGCATACCAAAATAGTTTTTAACATTCAGCCTTAAAACTTTCAGTTCCATATTCTCTCCCTTCCTCCCTCCTCACCCACCCTCATTGAGAAAACAAACAATTCAATATAGATCATACATGTTTCACAATGCAAAGCACTTCCACAATTGTTATGTTGTAAAAGACTAGCCACACTTCCTTCCATCCTGTCCTGCACTTCATTTATTCCATTCTCTCCTGTGATTTGTCCTCCCACAGTAGTATTTGCTTCTGATTTTCCCTTTCCCCAATTTGCTGTCCCTTCTATTATTTTCCCCATCCTATTTCCTTCCCCCTTCCCTTCCTGTAGGGTAAAATAGATTTCCATATACAATTGAGTGTGTGTTAATCCCTCCTTAAGCCAATCCATGACAGTAAGGTTCAATTATTTCCTTTCATCTCCCCCCTCTTCCCCTGTGTTGCAAAAGCTCTTTCTTATGTCTTTTATGTGAGTTGATTTGGGACATTCTACCTCACCCTTTCTCTTACTCCTAGTATATTGCACTCAACAGTAAATTTATGTTTTTAGGTATTCTCCCTTCACATTCAACTCACCTTATACCCTTTACCTATACACACACACACGCACACACATATATATATACACACAAAACATATATATATATACATATGCACATATACCCATGTACATATATATATCTAGACTTATATAATATACACATACATAAATCCCTTTACACACCCACACACATACCCCCACATGCACACACACACACGTATATTCCTTCTAATTACCCTAATACTGAAAAAGGTCTCATGAAATACAAATAAAATTTTTCCATATAGGACTGTAAATACTTCAACTTTAATGGGTTCCTTAATGCTTCTCTTTTCTGTTTACCTTTTCATATTTCTCTTGATTCTTGTATTTGAAAGTCAAATTTTCTATTAAACTCTGGTCTTTTTCATAGGAATGCTTGGAAATCTTCTGTTTCACTGAACTTTCATTTTTTTACCTGAAGTAGTATACTCAGTTTTGTTGGGTAGGTGACTCAACTTTAATCCTAGTTCCTTTGACTTTCTGGAATATTATATTCCAAGCCCATCAATCCTTTAGTGTAGAAGCTGCTAAATCTTGTGTTATCTGATTGTATTTTCACAATACTCAAAATTGTTTCTTTCTGACTGCAATATTTTCACCTTGACCCGGAATCTCTGAAATTTGGTTATAATATTCCTTTTAGGTGGTGATCAGTGGATTCTTCCAATATTTATTTTACCTTCTGATTCTAGAATATTAGGGCATATTTCCTTGATAATTTCATGAATGATACTGTCTAGGCTCTTTTTCTGATCATGATTTTCAGGCAGTCCCATGATTTTTAAATTGTCTCTCCTGAATCTTTTTGCCAAGTTAGTTGTTTTTTCAATGAGATATTTCACATTGTCTTCTATTTTTTCATTCTTTTGATTTTGTTTTGTAATATGGTTTCTCATTAAGTCATTAGCTTCCATCTGCTCTATTGTAATTTTTAAAGAATTATTTTCTACAGTGAGCTTTTCAAGTTCCTATTCAATTTGACTAGTTCTGCTTTTTAAAGTATTCGTGCACTCATTGACATTTTTGACCAATTTTGCTATTTAGGTTAGTCTATATTTAAAGGTGTTATTTTCTTCAGATTATTTTGCATCTCCTTTAACAACCTGTTGCCTCGCTTTTTATGATTTTTCATGCATTGCTATTTCTCTTTTCAATTCTTACTTGATTTTCAAAATCCTTTTTGAGCTTTTCCATTGCATATTTTTGGGGGGTTTTGGATGTTGAAGTCTTGACTTTTATGTCTTTCTATGATGATATACTTTGTTCTTCCTCATCTGAAAGGTTGGAAGAAAATACCTTTTCACCAAGAAAGTAACCTTCTATAGTCTTATTCTTTTTTCCCCCTTTTTTGGTCATTTTCCCAGCCAGTTACTAGACTTTTGAGCCCTTTGTCAAGTGAAGGGTATAATCTAGCAATCTGTAAGTTTTCAGTTCCTCTAAGGTGGCACAATCAAGCAAGAGGAGTTTGCTCCTCTCAGCCTCTGCTCTGGTCTGGCAGCCACCACACTCTTTTCTGCCCAAGTTCTGCAGGTAGGATTACCTCTCCACTGCCACCACCAGCTCCACCACACCAGCACTCCTCTTCACCCCAGGACTACCATTCATGACTGAGACACACCTCAGTTGTTGGATTACCCCAGGAACTTTAGGCTAAGAGCTCCAAAAGTGGATGCTGCCACCATCCTCAGGCCAGGACTGGGGTCAGACCACACTTCCCTCAGATGAGAGCTTCCTTACTGATTTTTGAAATTGTCTTTGGTGGTTTTTGGTTGAGAAGTCTGAAAACCATAACTACTGCCCATGATTCCATGCCTTGAAGCCTGCTCTATTCTTGTCTGCGAAGTGCTGTGTGGCCAAGACTGAGATGTGCTCTACTCTGAATCCAGTGTGATAGACCTTTCCTTTCAGCCTTCTAGGTTGTTGTGGGCTGGAAATCTCTTTCACTCTGTTGTTTTCTGGCTTCTGCTGCTCTAGAATTTGTTTAAAGTCATTTTTTACAGGTATTTTATGGGCTATGGGTCTGTCCTTCTACTCTGACATCTTGCCTCTGCGCCCTCCCCCACCCTATTCTCTTAATAGAAAAATACCCTGAATAAACAAGGATAAACATGAATATTGTAGATTTTCATGGACTTCCATCGACAGCTAGGTGATGCAGTGAAGAGAACACTGGGCTAAGAATCAGGAAGGCTTATCTTCATGGGCTCAACTCCAGTCTCACAGAATTATTGGCTGTGTGATAATGGACAAGTCACTTAACTGGGTTTGCCTCATTTGCTCTTCTGTAAAGTGAACTGGAGAAGGAGATGGGAAACCGTTCCAGTATCTTTGCCAAGAAATCCCAAAATCGGATCATAAAGTGTTGAACATTAATGAAATTACTCAAAAACAAAATGGATTTCCTTTCCTTACATGTTTCACTTCCATTATTATTTTGTCCCAAATGTTTGAAGTATGTAATATGTTCCATCAAAAAAAAATAAAAGAATGTAAACAATCTTGTCATGGGTTGTTTTACAGAAACAGATAAGATGAAAAGCAATTCTACAGAGGGCACTTTTTCCCCCTTTGCTCTTATGAGTCTTTTCTTTGATGAATTAAATTCACAAACTGAAATGCATCTTCAAATAACTATCAGTTTGCCTTGTTTGCTAGCTCTCCTCCTTTTCCAAAAGCTCTAATTTAGAAACTTGCTTCTTACATCAAACCTTCAGGAATTTTCTCATTATGATTTCTCTTCATTCTTCCAGATAAACATTATTTTAATATCCCTTTCATGAAAATTATAGTGACAAGTAACTGCATTTCCTTTGCCATAACCAATATTTTCCTTTCATATGTAATATTGATTTTTCACCTTTTTTTGGAAGTTTCAGTACAGAAAATATTCTATTTTTTTCCTGAGAATTTTCTTAACTCATCAATTTCTTATGTCCTTAGGAAATTAGATGCCACAATGAATAAGTAAAGGGGATATACATAGAGTTAGGAAAGCTGAATTAAGATCTGCCTCGAATATACTATGTATGAGACCATAGCAAGTGACCTAACTTTCACTGTTATTCACAAGATTTTAAGACAAGCTGATAATCTGCATTGTCAGGTAATTTTCCTAAGCTGATGCACTCAAGTAAGATTTCTGGATAGCATGAGTACATTAAATAAATAGATTTGGTTTTATCAGTACTTTTAGGGATATTTTAAAAGAAAAAATAATTATTAATTTAAAAGTTTTTATGCTGTTAGGAAAAAAAGCTCTATTGTTAAAAGGGATTTTCATGCCATTGAACATCCCTGTTGTGAGTCATCATGTCCATGTGTGAGCACATATTTCAGATGCCTGATGTTTATTGGGAAGGTCAACTGAAGATGAGAATCATACTACTGGTGATGAATCACAAGTCAATTAGTCACAAGTAGCTTTTCAGTATCAATATATATCCTTCACTTAAATATCGAACTTTTCATAGATATGATAGAAGGTATTTATACTTACATATAAATGACACGAAGAGTTGCTTTCCTTTTTTTTCTTCATTGACCATAATCTGCTCTACTTTTGAGGTCAGTCTGTTGCCTGATCAAGACTTCTTAGAGAAATTTTTAACTTCTTGACAAATAAAATACATTTTTCTCATTTCTAATTTCCATAACTTATCTAAAATCCAATAATTCAATTCAATATTTCTTTGAAATGCTTATGTTTTAATAATTATGATATTTTAATTATTTCATTCATACCGGATAAAAAGATATTTAGGAACATGCTTCAGCAGTATAATAAAAAATAGCCATTTAACAACTACTATTATTGCTATTGCTTCTACTCCTACCAATTTTATATAATGTTTTTGGTTTTGCAGAGAATTTCCCATATAACATGATACAGGATTTTCTTAGACAGATGAAAATGTGTTTGTTGAAGACAAGGGATTAGATCACGTGGTTTTTATTCCTGTGTCAAAGGCAAAAGTATTAAGGTCAAAAATACAATCTATTAAATCTCAGAGACCCTTCTGCAACTGAAATCAATGTTAGTACAGAGTATTCATATATAAACTATTTCATGTAATGCTTATTTCATTCCCATGTGGTTGGTCACACAGCATTAATATTATATAATGATGTGATGAAAGAGAATTATGTTTGAAGGATTAAGATTCAACCTTCACCTTTGCCACTTATTCTCTGGTAAAGCGTAATTGTCATCCCCTCTAGATGTTGGTTTCCTCAATGCTAAAATGGGTTGGTGGTGAAGTAAATGAGTTACAATATCTTGTATTAAACTAACTCTATGTTTCTATCATTTACTTTAAAAATCTGAAAAGACAGCACCATGAAGTTTAGAAAAAGTGACTTGAATATGGTTGCATAGCTACAAGATGAAACTAAGACATTGTTAAATGTAGAATTGAATTTAGATTTCCCCATTTCAGTTCTGGTAAGTTCACTAGGAAAAAATCAAATAATCAATCAATTAATCAAAAGATTTTGTGTGGAAAGTCATTAAAAGCCTTTGGATGAAGTGAAAATTACAATAACATACAGGAAACTAGTATTCTAATTTTCTGAGAAATGGTGAGAATGCTAATGTTTATCTATAACATATAAGCAAGGTGAAGAGAAAGAGAAATTCTAGAAATTTAAACATGTAACATCTCTGCATAACTATGAGGAACAAAGGTATTCATGAGGTATAATAGAGACTAATAAAATCAATTGGTCACTGGGCTTTATATGCATTTTATTTAATTCATTCTTTTTCATTGAGTACTGGATTTTCCCCAGTTACATGTAAAATAATTTTAGTATTCAGTTTTAATACTTTGAGTTCCAAATGGTTTCCCTTCATCCTTACCCTTAATAAAATGATGATATGTGAAATTTGAATTTAGTCAAAGGGCCACATTTAAGGACCTAAAGAGGCACATGTGACCTGAAGGGCACAAGTTCTCCACCCCTGACACAGCCATTTATATCACAAAATATATACTGATGAATGCTATACATCAAATACCAAGCTTAGCAGAATTTCTTTCATATAATAAGTTCTTCATAAATCCTTATTGATGAAGCATACCATTAGCTAAAATACAGACAAATGTTTTTGAAATGGACCAGATCACAGTAAGAATTAATATAATTCTTTTGTTTTTCCAATATATGCGTGTTTGTGTATCTTGACATAAAAGGGAGTTTCTCTTTCCATCTTTTTGGAACCTAAAGATTACTCAAGCATGAAGTTGTTGGTGACTTCAGAGATGTACAAGAAATGGTATTTCAGCTTACAATATTAGATGAAACATGAAAATTCAAGGAGGTGGAAAATACATATTTAGGAGAATTTGAAACATTTCCAAAACTTAGAACTTTTCAATTTCATTTCAATTTGAAAAACCTAGTAGGTGCTTTTCTTTCACTGGTTTTATTTCTCAGGAAGAAAAATATTTTTCCCTCAAATCCAAAGTGAAAAATAAAATAACACATTTATTACTTCACATATCACATTTTTAATTTTCACTATCATCATTTAATATATAACAACATTAATTATACATAAGTTTTAATTTCTCTCTATAGTTTGAATAGCTAAAAAGGAGTGTTTGTCAACTCTATCACAATTTGTCAATATACTTACTTATTCTTTATATGGGAAGAAGCTTGGTTTCATGGAATAAAAACTAGATTTAGAATCTGAGTATTCTGCCAATTTTTTTTATTAGGTTAAGCTTACTTAGGTCATTTTCGCACTTACTGTCATGTTTTCTTCATCTATAAAATGAAGGGGTTGTTACCCCTATTACCAAAGAGTCTTAGTCTAGTGGATCACTTGAGGTTGAGAGTAACAAGCAGTAATATGATAAGCCACAAGGAACGAAAGTCTTCCAGGCTACCTGTAGAGGAAAAAACTGCTTCAATTAAAATAGGAACCAGTCAAACACTCATGGTCAAAAATGGATTTGGGTCACTGAGTGATCACTGAACTTACCTATTCCAGACGAGGTAAACAAGTTCCAAAAAAGAAAACTGACTACACCCAGGACTTATATAAGGTCTTTTCAAGTTCTAACCCCCATGATCATTTTCTTCCTCTCTCTATCTCTTTTCTATGCCAATATCTTACGAGACAATGTCTTCTGACAAATGGGAAATGAACAGGTAACTACATGAGACAAAGCAGTGTATCTGTTTAATATTTAGGTTATCCTTATATATTTGGCAAATTTTGAATGTCTCATTCATTTCAGATTACCTGCTGAGTGTAGATACATTACTTCTACAAAGAAAAGCAAATACTGTTTGGTAGCTGGCAAATGGTTTATGTTTAAATAATTGTCATTTTAGTTGGTTATTTGGAAAACAGAGCAGATTTTCCAACAGAAATAATGTTTTAGTGGTATTCAGTTTCATATATTATAGAATTTCTGAGAAAGTTCACAAAAGTATACTTAAATAATACAAAATGTTTTTTATACTACATACGACACAAAAATTAATGGAAAAGTATCACAGAAGGGATAACAATTAAAACAACCAAGGGCATAAAAAGAGAATTAAGAAATGCAGATTTATGGTCCTTGTGACTATACAAAGGACTTTCTTCCCTTAGACTCATTCACTTCCTGGTAGGGCAATCACTGTTCTAAACTTTTCAGTCTCACCCTAACCCACTCCGTCTAGCAGTGAGCTCTCCTTGATATGTCTTTCACATACTAACTCAATTACTAAGTCACTCATCTATCTATGTATACATCCAGCATCCATCTATTATTCATCCATCCATACATCCATTTATTTATTCACTCTTTCATGGTCCATATATTCACACATTTCTTTACATTCATTTGTATATTCACTCATTTAATATTTATTTAGATTTATTATGTGCACAAAACTGGATCACTAACATTGTCTCAGGAAAACACCTCTGGCAAATATATGCCAATTATTTTGATTTTCTGAAATATAGGTTATGTACTCCTGGGATGGTATTGATACATGAAGAAGTAACAGAAAATAAATGAGATGAATTAAAGAGAGTGGTAAATTGGCCAAATTTATGGGAAGAGAATGAATCTGAAACTTTTTTATATTTTTAGAAATACATAAGCATAAAATCTTGATAAATTAATCTAAATTCTCTTTTATTACTATATCATGTTCAATTTAGTTAAATAAAAATCAAGCAACTGCTACTTGCATTTCTCAGACTAATATCTGTGTGTGTGTCTGTGTGTCTGTGTGTGTTTGTCCTTTGTTACGGAAGAAGACCATGCCATCAGAGAAATAATGACATGACTTGCACTTGACTTTGTTTTGAGTGAGGGAGGGCTGTGCAGGTCACCAGCCTCACTTCTCCTCCAAAGTCGTCTGAATCCAATAACCACATATTCAGCAGGATGACTGGAGATGGTCCAGGATGAAGCAATTGGGGTTAAATGACTTGCCCAAGGTCACACAACTAGTGAGTGTCAAGGGTCTGAGGTGATATTTGAACTCAGTTCCTCCTGGCTCCTGCACTGGTACTCTATCTCCTGCACAACCTAGTTGCCTTAACTAACATGTGTAAACAATGAATGAAAGATCCAGTCAATTTAAAACTGAAAGTACTGGAAGTGTGGGCTATTTTCCAATTCTTTATTCTTTCTAAAGAAGAAATAAAGAAAGGAAGAGCTTGGCCTCAAATAGTAAACATGCATATGGAATATTAAGTAGCTTTTAGGTGAGAAAGGTATTTTATGTTTGCACATCTAACTTCAAGGTCATAGCTGTTTCTATATCAAGTTTCATTAAACTAGATTATAGAAGAGAAATTAAGGGGATGGACTGCTTCATTGTATTTTAAATGCATGAGCTCAAATCCTGCCTTTATCCATTCACTTCTATTACAGCACCTAACCCTGAGCTTTCCATGCAGCAGATGCTCAGTAATTACTAGTTGGTTAACTAAATAAAGTATGGAAACCACTTTGAATCTTTTAACATTAGAGTTAGAAGATTTTAGAGATCATATATTTCAACTCTGTCACTGTTCAAATAAGGAAACAGGTCCAGAGAGATTAAATTATTTTCCCAATAGGAAATTGATTTATGAAATTATTACATAAAATTATGCAATGTCCCAAATGTAGTCAAGCTGCTTAAAGGTGACTAAATTTAGAATCAATTTTTTTGTCCATCTGCAGTACCTGTCCAGGATATCTATAATTATATTGATATTTTTCTGTATATATTTATATGAGAGACATAGGCATGATATGATATATTCATAGACTGGATTACATACCTTAGTTGAGCAATAGGTATTCTTCATACATTTAGTTTTTCTTGTGAGATACCTTTTTATTTTCTCCTTTTATTATTTTACATTACTACATATTCATGGAATACAGCAAGCATTTCCATAACATATTACAATAAAAAAGTGATTTTGCTTGAAACTGCAAATCTGCTAAGCATAATTGCTATTCCTTTAAAATATACATCAGAATTATCATTTAAATTTCTTTTTTGTTCTTTTTTTCTAGCCTCCTCACACACTGCCCTACAGATGGCTACCATTAGACACACACAGGACACACACGCTATGTGTGTGTGTGCAAAATTGTTCTACACACACCTCTATTTGTCTCTTCTTTCTCTGGGTGAAGTTCTATTATTTTGACAATGTCTTTCTTCTGATGTTTTTTATATTTAGTTATGGATATATAATAGTCAAAATAACTTATTCATTCAAAGTCATCCTTAAAACAATATTGCAGCTGTTATATACAATATTCTCATGATTCTTTTCGTCTCAGTCTTCGTTATTTCAGGCAAGTGTTCTTCTAAGATGCCTGAGTTCACCATTTCTTATAACACAGTACTATTCCATCACTCTTGTACAATGACTTGTTCTGCCATTCCCCAATTGATGCCATCGATGTGATTTCAAGTTCTTTGCAACAGAAAGAGAGCCACTATAAATATTTTAGAACATACAAGTTCTTTTCTTTTTTCCATAATCATCTTTGCAAATAGACTTTTCATAGTATTATATGTAAAAATAATTGATAATATAAAAATTTTTTCATATATAGAAAACATTCATTAGGAAAATCTACAGAATTCTTAAGGATATTCAGGATGAAAATATGAGAAGGCAAGCTGACTTCTAATTTAAAAATATTTAATATTTTATTTTTCAAATAGATTGACATAGAATAAATACATATATATCTGTGTGTATGTTTGTATAGTCATGCAAACATATTTCCATATTTTATGTTGCAAAACACAGACCACAAACAAATAAAAAAGTATATATATCTATATCTATATCTATATATACATATATATATCTATATCTATATATACATATATATATCTATATCTATATATATATGTATGTATGTACGTGTGTGTGTGTGTGTGTGTGTGTATGTGTGTGTGTCTGTGTGTTTTGAGTTGTACTCCATTAGTTCTTTCTCTGGATATGGATACTATTTTTTCATCATAAGTCCTTTGGACTTATCTTAGATCATTGTAGAACTGTGAATACCTAACCCATTCACAGTTGACAATGGCACAATCTTTTTACTGTGTACAATATTCTCCGGGTTATGCTCACTTCACTTTACATTAGTTCATGTAAGTCTTTAAAGATTTTTCTGAGACAATCCTGTTCATCATTTCTTTTTTTTTCTTCTTTTTTCATTTTATAAATTTATTTATTTAACTTTTTACATTCATTTTCACAAGATATTGGGTTCCAAAATTTTCTCCCCATTTGCCCCCTCCCCCCTCCCCAATACACTGAATATTCTAATTCATATCACCAATCTTCCCTCTCTTCTATCATCCCTCCCTTCTCTTGTCACCAACTTCTCTTTTGTCCTATAGGGCCAGATAACTTTCTATTCCCCATTACTTGTATTTCTTATTTCCTAGTAGCAAGAACAATACTCAACAAATGTTCCTAAAACTTTGAGTTCCAG
>JAQQSK010012167.1:0-11979 GCA_028658325.1 Potorous gilbertii
GTAATGACCTGCTCTCATTATGTTCATGTTAAGCTATGGAGCTGTAAGAAATTTGGCCACAGAGGCAGCTCAGGGCATAGAGAATATTGATAAAAATGAAATCTGTTCTCTGAGAAACACTACATTGGGCTGATCTCTAATAGGGATCATGTTTAAGAAGAGATAAACTCAGATTCTTTTTGACATGTTTGTCAACTGATTAGAAAGTTCTGCCTCAACTTGGGACCTTTAGGGAGGTATTACAACCAGGCTGCTCCAAATAGGCCCAATGGGGCCATTGGTAGCTTCACACCAGTGTCCTCCAGTCAATTTAACCCTTCATCAACCAGTCCTTGGGTTCTTCCAACATCTTTTCAAATACAGAGAAATCATCCAGATAAATCAAGACTTCTGAGTAGTTCTGGTCACCAACCACTTTCTCTGGGAGACATTGAAAAATGGCAGGGGCCCAGAAATCCCTTGGGGCGTGTGTTTAAATTGGTGACATCCTACTGGGCAGATGAAGGCCATCTTCTCCCTGTCTTCCTCTGCCTTGGGAATGGTAGCAATGCCATCAAGGTCAATTCTAAGAACCACTGGCTATCTAACATTCAGCTCATGGCATCTTGAACTCATGGCATGATGTACTACTGGTCTACCTTAGTAATTCTCTTGTTTCAAGTATGATAATCCTCATACATTCAGATCTCTCTGGACTTTTCCCCTATCACCACTGTCAATGAGGGATCCTGACTATGGGACTCTGTGATGATACCATGCCTTCAGGTGGTTCCTAAAGTCTTCCAGATCAATGAAGACATTTTTCTGAGGCCATTATCAAAAAAGGCCAGGAGCTGTTGAAAGCAATAATGTGTGTTGGGCATCCCATTCCCATCGTGAAGAATGTGCCAGATCTCACATTAAGTGTTGAGGTATTGGAGAGCCAACAAAAGCAGCACTTTGGGGAATTAGGTGGATATCACTATGGTTTGTTCATGTCCTCTGCAACCTCTGGCCTCGATCTCCTTACATGTCTCTTTTCAAAAATTAGATTGTTGGGGTGTCCAGTCCTTTTAACAAGCTGGAGTTTATTCCATAGATGTTCCCAGGTACTGGCATACTAAGAAGGGAAGCATGAGGAGAACATTGCAACAGCAAGAGGAAACCCTGATGAAAGTGTTAGACTAGCTAGGGGTCTCGGGTCTGAAACCTTCTCTTGGCTGTGGCAGGAGGAAGGCCCAATTGTGAAGCTGTGTTCATTTCCTCCCCTCCTATTCCCAGTGATCTACTCAAATTTTCCCTTAGCCCACCTCTCTTGCAAGAATATGCACCCAGCTTCCCACCAAGTATGCAAACATACCTATCCAACAGGGTAGCATCAGGCCTACTGTAGTCTGCATCAACTTATGGGGAATTTAATTTCCCCAAAAGAACCTTTTTCTACAGGAGGGATTATAGTTTTCTTCCTTACTCCACAGGGCACAACTAGAACCAATGAAGAGAAACTATAGGGAGAGCAACTTCATTATAAGTGGTCCAGGGGCTTCCAAGAATGTTATGGGATATCTCGGAACATAATATAATGAGTCAGAAGCATAGACAGGATCATAATTCTGGTCTTCTGACTTCCATTCTGCTTCTACGCAGTAACATGGATGATCCAGGTCTGCTTGTGTGTTCCTTTTCCATAGGGAGATCAAAAACTTGCCAGTCAGGCTTTCTCATCATGGCTCCCCCATACTGGTATGCTGCATGGGTACAGGCCCTAGAACCCAGAACTTGACTCAACCTTCTGCTGCACATGCTCAGACCCCACCAAATACTTGTTCATCTAGTGGGCCTGCCAACCTCAGAGAAGAGACAATTAAGGAAGACAATGATTGCTATCTTCAAATATTTCTTCTTGTAGAAAGGCTGCTCGTTTCTCTTTGCCTCCAAAAGGCACCACTAGAAACAATGGGTGGAAACTGAAGAGAGGCAGATTTTGGCTTAATTTAAAGAAAATTTTCCTAACAATTAGTGAGGTCCCTATCACTGGAGGTCTTTAAGTGAATGACCACTTGCTTGGGATAGGATAGAGGGGATTTCTGATCAGATACAAGTTAGATTAGATGCCCTCCAGGGAATGTCCCTTCCACGTTTGAAGTTCTGTGATCTATGATCCCCTCTCTTTCCCTTTCCCCATATCCCCCACCCCTATCTCCATCCCTTAGTGCTGAAAAGGCATCCTTTTTAGGTCAGTACCTGTGAAGCTCCTTCTCTGCTTTATGTTGGTACAGGGCCTCCTCTCTGTAGAGTGCTGCGGCATTGAGTTTCACAGGGATGTTGTCAGGCTGTCAGAGAAAGGAGGGCACAGAACTTGACTTAGTCATGTGAGTAACAATGTTTAGGACCTAAGTGCTTTCAAAGGCAAAAGAAAGCTGAGGCAGGCATTTCTGTCACCTTAGATCCCATTCTAAGCAGAGGCACAAATGGAGCTTAAAGCCTGAATCGAAAGCTCTCAGTGGACAACTGCTGACAATGTTGTCAAGGCCTGCTGAATGAACTAAGTTTTTAGTATTTTTCTTGACACACGCAGAGCACTGAAAGTTCACAGGAGCATGTGGTGTAGGGGGGGCGATCACTCTTCTGACCAGCCTGCTACACAGAGCTCTCTCTCTCTCGCTTTCTTTCTCTCTTCTCTCTGTCTCATCTCTCTCTCCCTCCCTCTCTCTGTCTCTCTCTCTCCCCACCTCTCTCTCTCCCTCCTTTCTCTCTTCTGTTTCTTCTTCCCTCTCTCTTCTCTCTCTCTCTGTTTTCTCTCCCTCTTTCTCTCTGTTTTCTCTCTCTCTCTTCCCCCTATCCTTCTCTCTCTTTCTCTCTCTCCCCTCTGAAGTTATACAGCATTTTCATTTTGTGCTATCCATTTGTTTCCTGACATAGTCTTCCATCTATCAATTATCTTTTTTATGGGTAATGGTTTCTCTCACTTCTGTGAGCTCCTTGATGTCAGGGACAATGTCCTGTAGTACCTTTATATTCCCCTCCCCCGCCCCACACACAGGTTCTAAGGCAGTGTACACACTTAGTGTTAAGTAAGAATTTGTTAATTAATTTGTTATCAGATTTTGCAAAGGGAAGTTGATAAGGAAAAATTATTTTTCCTATGAAGATTAAAAAATAAACATTTATTAAGTGCCTACAATATGCAAGTCTTTTGATGAGTACTGTGGATATGATGATGAAACAAGATTTGTTCCTGCTATCAAGGAGCTCACAATCCATGAGGAGAATTTACAGGTACACAGATAAGATATGAGAGAAGAAAGAGTACATGGTATAAGGGCAAAAGGGAGATCCAGACAAAATTTTTTAGGAAAATTTGAGACATCACTTTCAGCTGGGAAAAATATGGGAAGCATTTTATTTTCCCATAAGGCACTTGGAATTAAGTGACTTGCCCAGTAATTTGACACAGCCAGTAAGTGTCAAGTGTCTGATCTGAGGTCACATTGGAACTCAGATCCTCCTGACTCCAGAGTTGGTGTTCTATCCACTGTGCCACCCAGCTGCCCCAGGGAACCCTTTTAAAATTCCATCTGGAGGCAGATCCAGGTTGGCAGGAAAGGTCTATCTTACTGGGGTTACAGGGGAGTACAATCTAGTGCATGCCACAATTGGTAAGGCAGCAGGGAGGTCCTGGGCTCATGGCCAAGGAAGTCAGGAGCAGGTCATACCTGGCACGAGCTAACATCAGGCCTTGGGGGCAACTGAATCAGTGGCAGTGACTTCTGGTTGAACAATTGGTCAAAATGAGGTTACAAGGGACCCTTTGCTAGCACTGAATGTAGGACTCTGTGGCATTGCTCATACTTGGTTCCAGGTTGCAGTCCAAGGGTTCAGAGCAGCGTTAGCACATTAGAATTCCCAGACACAGGGGAGTGGGGACCCTGGTCACAGTTCCAGGGCACTTGTGGCCACTCACAGACCAGAATACGGGCCAGTAGAGCAGTGACCACACCTCTCCTTAGATCTTACTATCTGGAAAGAACTGACAACTTACATTTTTACTCATTACTATTTACCTCATTACTAACTTTAAAACAATAGAATGAAAGACTTGAAGCTAGGGAAAGTGCCCCTGTCCCCCAGAACAGAGCTCAACTTTAACATAAAGTTAAAAGTCAATAAATGAGTTGTAAAAATGAGTAAACAACAACAACTAAAAGAACCTGAGCATAGAAAGTTGCTTTGGTGACTGGGAAGTTCCAAACAAATTCAGAAGAAGACAACAATATCAAAATGGCTACATATAAAGCCCCAAAGAAAACTGTAAATTGGCCCCAGGCTGGAAAAGAACTCATGGAAAATCTCAAAAGGGATTTCAAAAATTAAATAAAAGAGGTAGAGAAAAAAGTTAGGAAAAGAAATGAGAGTGATGAAAAAAGAAAATAACACCTTAAAAAACACAAGCTAAATGGGAAAAGGGGCACAAAAATCCACTGAAGAGGAGAACTCTTTAAAATGCAGAATTAGTCAGATGGAAAAGAAGGTAAAAAAGCTCACTGAAGAAAGTAATATGTTAAAAACCAGAATTGGGCAAATGGAAGTTAATTAGTCCATGAGACACTAAGAAACAATAAAACAAAATCAAAAGAATGAAAAAAGAAGGAAATGTGAAATATCTCATTGGAAAAACAACTGACCTAGGAAATAGATTGAGGAAAGATAGTTTAAGAATTATTGGACTACCTGAAAGTCATGATTTAAAAAAGGAGCCTAGATATCATATTTTAAGAAATATCCTGATATCCTAGACCCAGAGAGTAAAATAGAAATCAAAAGAAACTACCACTCACCTCTTGAAAGAGATTCCAAAATGAAAACTCCCAGGACTATTTTAGCCAAATTCCAGAACTCCCAAGTCCAAAGAAAATACTACAAACAGCCAGAAAAAACAATTCAAATATCATGGAGCCATAGACAGGAAAACACACAATTTAGCAGTTTCTACATTGAAGGATCAGATGGCTTAGAATATGATATTCCAGAGGGCAAAGGAAGTAGGATTACAAGCAAAAATCACTTACCCAGCAAAACTGAGTATAATCCTTCAGTGGGAAAAATGGATATTTAATGAAAGAGAGGACTTGCAAGCATTCCTGATGAAAAGACTAGAGCTGAATAGAAAACTGGACTTTCAAATATAAGACTTAAGAGAAGCATAAAAAAGATAAATGGGAAAAAGAAATCACAAATGATTCAACAGGGTTAAATGAAAGATTAGATATGATAGACATCTAGAGAAAATTAAATAAGAATAGAAAGGAATATTCCTTTTTCTTAGCAGTACATAGAATTTACAGAAAAACTAACCATGTATCAGGGCATAAAAACCTCACAACCAAATGCACAAAAACTGAAGCATTAAATACATCCATTTTAGATCTTAATGCAATGAAAATAACATTTAATAAAAGGCCATGGAAACAGATTAACTCTTTAGCAAAATTATTGATTGTTTCTATGATTTGTTCTTTGACCTACTCATTTTTAAAGACTATATTAAAGAGAATGGCAATAATCAGATAACGTACCAAAACTTATGGAATGCTGCCAAAGCAGTACTTAGGGGGAAATTTATAGCTCTAAATGCTCATATCAGTAAAATAGAGAAAGAACAGATCAATGAATTTAAAAAGAAAGAAAAAAGTAAAGAACAAATCAATGCATTTTAAAAAATTAGAAAAAGAACAAATTGAAAATCTTAATTAAACACCAAATTGGAAATCCTGAAGTCAAAGGAGAGATTAGTAAAACTGAAAGTAAGAAAACTATTGAACTAATAAATAAAACAAGAAGTTGGTTTTATGAATAAACACTAAAATAGATAAACCATCAGTTAATATTATTTAAAAAAGAATAAATCCAAATTATCCATATCAAAATGAAAAGGGTAAATTCACTACCAATGAAGCGAAAATTAAAGATATAATTCAGACCTATTTGCCCAATTATGTGCCAATAAATCTGAAAATCTAAGTGAAATGAATGTTTACAAAAGTGTAAGTTGCTAACATTAATAGATGAAAAAGTAGAACACTTAAATAGCTTTATTTTAGAAAATGAAATTGAATATGCCATCAATGAGGTCCCTAAGATAAAATCTCCAGAATCAGATAGATACATAAATGAATACTACCAAACATTTAAAAAACAATACTAACACTATATAAACTATTTCAAAAAATAGGTGGAGTCCTACCAAATTCCTTTTATAGTATAAATGTGGTACAGATAACTAAACCAGGAAGAGTTATAAAACAGAGAAATAAAACTATAGACCAATTTTCCTAATGAATATTGATGCAAATATTTTAAAATACTAGCAAGAAGATTATAGCAATATATCACAAAGATCATACACTATGAGCAGGTGGAATTTATCCCAGGAATGCATAACTGATTGGATTTTAGGAAAAATATCAACATAATTGACCATATCAATAACAAAACCAACAAAAATAACTGATTATCTCAATAGATACTGGAAAAACTTTTGACAGAATAAAACACTCACTTCTATTAAAAACTCTAGAAAGTATAGAAATAAATGAAACTTTCTTTAAAATAATTAGTATTTATCTAAAACCAATAGCAAGTATCATCTATGACAGGGATAAACTAGAAGTCTCCCTAACAAGATCAAAGGTAAAACCAAGATTCCCATTTTTACCACTATTAATTAATATTGTACTAGAAATGCTAGCTAGAGCAATAAGAGAAGAAAAAGAAATTGAAGGAAACGAGGAAACAAAATTATCACTCTTTGCAGACAATATGATGGTATACTTGGAGAATCCTAAAGAACCAACTAAAAACTGAGTGGAAATAATGAACAATGTTAGCAAACTCTCAGTATGTAAAGTAAACCCACATAAATTATCAGCATTTCTATAAATTACCAACAAAGTCTAGTAGCAAGAGATAGAAAGAGAAATTCCATTTAAAATATATGCAATATAAAATACACCCAGGACAAACCCAGGAACTGTATGAACACAATTACAAAACAATTTTAACACAAATAAAGTCAGATCTAAGCAATTGGAAAAATATTAATTGCTCATGGGTAGGTTGAGTCACTATAATAAAAATGTCAATTCCACCTAAGTTAATATACTTATTCGATGTAATGCCAAAGTACCAAAAATTATTTTATAGAGCTAGAAAAAGTAATAACAAAATTCATGTGGAAGAAGAAAAGGTCAAGTATATTAAGGGAATTAATGGGAGAAAAATGTGAAGAAAGATTGCCTAGCAGTTCCAGATCTCAAGACTGTATTACAAAGGAATAATCATCAAAACAGTCTGGTATGGGTTAAGAGTTAAGAGTGGTGGATCAACAGAATAGATTAGGTACACAGTACCCAATAGGAAATGACCATAATAATCCTGGAGAGCAGTTTGGCAGAAATTAGTTACAGACCAATACATCACACCATATACCAAAATAAGGTCAAAATGGATACATGATTTAGATATCAAGGGTGATAACATAAGCAAATAAGAAGAGCATGGAATAATGTACCTGTCAGATCTATGGATAAAAGAAGTATTTATTGCCAAACAAAAGAAAGAGACAGGATGCAGAATGGACTTGGACTTGGTATCAGAAGACCTGGCTCAGAATCCTCACTCTGCCACTTACTAGCTGTGTAATTTTAGGCCAGTTCCTTGCCCAATTTGGGCCTCAGCTGCCAAATCTTTAAAATGGGGATAACAGTGCTTATAATATCAACCTCATAGAGCTGATGTAAGGATATAGCTTTGTAAAAAATATCAAATTTTAAAAATATGTTAGTGATCATTTAAATTTAGGCCAGATAATAAAAATGGTTCACATTTCTACCGCATTTAAGGGTCACAAAGCCCTTTCTTCAAAATGACCTTCTAACAAAGTTAGTGCAAATATTATGATCAAGCTACATTTTATTGTTGAGGAAACAGGCTTAGTGAGTTTAAGTGACTGGTTCAATTCAATCCCAAACACTCAGTTTTTGGACAGATTTGTGCTGTTCTCATAAGAAAGGGTTTTTCAGTTGAAAGAGACTACAAATGGGGAGCTGAGTGCCTGGGGTGGGGAATAAATCTTTAATAAAAGGATTTGTCCTGTGAAGTTTGAATTCGGTCAAAGGGCAGCACTTCAAAGGGCCACATGTGACCTTGAGGCCACAGATTCCCTACCCTTCTTAGCTGCCTAATGTGAGATCCTAAGTCCACTGCATAGGGGTCCATGATGCTGAAAGGGTTAAGGATTTCTATCCTAAGTTCTGGCCAAACTGGCCCCCACATACATCCCCTGTACTTTTTTGCCCCCTTGGACTTCCTAGAGCGCTAAATTAGCACCTTTTCATGAACCTAGCATGTATCCTAGTTATCTGAGGATGTGTCTGATAACCTTGCTAACAGAGGCCATCCACTGTTTAAATGTTATCTCTCTCCATATTAGGTACCCACAATAGCTATTTAATGTTTGGCTGAGTTGGAGTTAAAAGGGAGCTTTTAATTTTTTTTTATATCGCTCTCATTTTGACATTTTTCATTTTATTCTCACAAGAACAGTGTGAAATTACAATAACAATAACCGGTGTTTGAACCTTTTATCTTCTGTAATTCTGCAAAGCACTCCCCTATTCATTACCCTATATGACCCACTAGACAAAGCAGGTATCACAATAATCATCTGACAGACAAGGAAGTTGAGTTATAGAGAGTTTCCATAATATCCCTGAGCAAGTTAGTGGTAAAACTGGTATCATTGGAAGTCACTTAACTTCGGTCTTCCTCAGTTTCCTCAACTGTAAAATGAGAATTATAACAGCACCTACCTCCCAGGCTTTTTGTGAGGATCAAATGAATGAATATTTGCAAAAAGCACTTAGCATGTTACCTAGTAGATGCTATATAAATGCTTATTCCCATCCCTCCCCACTAGTAGGACCAAGGTACTCATAGATCTTTTCCCTGGACCACCCTGCTCTGTGATGAATTCAAAGTCCTTGGTTTTAGATCTTTTCATGTAATTCTTGTCAGCTAGGTTCACTTTGTCAATTGTGATAAATTGTAGACTGTTTTTAATATAGGAAAATATTTGTTGTATGAAAAAATATTTTGTGAAATCTCTTGTATGATTTTTGGAAGACCTACCAAATTCATATGTGTAAGCTAATTTGTTAGATAAAAGTTTTATGGGGGTTGGAAGATAAGGGACAAGATAAAAGAGACCATGAATTTTATGGCTCCAGGAAGCTCTGGGATAAATTTAAGACATCCTCATCTCAGTCTCCTCATTCACCTTCAAAGTCCTGTCATTATTAACAGAAGGACTTCTTAAGATCTAATCTGAACTCAGAGCTTCTCAGAGAAAAGATGTTAACTCCTACTGTTCAAAGAAAGGAGGGGCCCCTAAGGTTGGAAAAGCCTGAAAGAATCACCCAATGGCTATAGCATCTGGGGTTAGTAAGCAGTGGCACCTCAGACTCAGTTAAACTTGCTTTGTTAAAGTTGTAGTCTATATATGGAGTTCCTAAATAAGGAACTTGTTTTGGTGGTAAGTGATCACTAGTGATTGGCTTTTAGGACAAATTTAAGATCTAAGATAAAAGTCCTGGTAACATTTTTGATTAGTGAAACCTGCCATCTGATGCAAAGCCTCTAGGACCATTACTAATTGTGTTCTACTACTCAGAGAGGAATGTGGCGATTGCAGACAGAAGTTTGCCTCAAGGGACAATCCTGTCCTCAGCCTGGGTCAATTTCCCCATTGATTCAATCTCCCCATTGATTCCTCTGGCTCAATTTCTCCATTGGTCCTCTGAAAAAGAATGTTTTCTCATTTGATTATTTCTGAGCCTGGCTATAAGGTGGAGATGATATCTAATTAGGTCCTTGCTTTTCATCTTCATGGCATGTTCCTATAATCAAAGTAGATAGTTTAAGATGTAAGCACAATGCAAGTAGTGGAATCTTGCTATTTTCAATTAATTGGGTAAATGGATACTCTGGTATAGTCTCGTGAAAGATAAAATCCCTGGAACAGGACATTTTTTCTAAACATTATGAGAATATTTAGATAAAGGAAACGAAAGCATAAATGTGATGTGGAATCATTGTTTCATAGAACAACATTTAAAGTTAATTGAAATGGCATGGAATTATTGAGATTGGGGTGCTTGGGACCCCAAAATAGCAACATGCTGGGTCCTGCTCAAATGCATTCAAACCAAGCCTTCTTTCAGCCAAAGAAAGTCAAGGCTTGTTGAGGTTCTTCACTATTGGGTAGATTTTTAGGGAATCTGAGCATTTATAATGCTAAAACAAAATGTATCTTATGTACAGAGGGACTGAGGAAGGAGTTCAGGGGTGACCCTAGGTGGTCTGGGGGTTCCAGGGATTGTCTTGGTGGGAGTAGTCAGTAGCTTGGAGAACTGGATTGATAGGGTGTGGTGACAGGGACAAGCTTATGGGCCTCAAGCCTATCAGAGAGGAGAACATGAAGTCATATGGAAATGGATGGTGTCACAGGAGATCCAAAATTCAGAACAGTATAGGAAGCTTCCATTAGTGTGACCAAGTTGTAGTCTTCCTGTTGCCTTACTGGGAAGCTACCCTTTCATAATGAATGTAGAAGGCACTCCCTCCTCTAAACTCTATTTTAATAAATTTTCCTTGATACCATTTTGTGTGTCAAGCTCGTCTCTAACAATTATATATACATTCACACATATACTTGTGTCTAATGGTAGCCATCTCTAGGGCAAGGGGAAGAGGGAAGAAAAAAGGAAAAAAGACATTTACATGATAACTTTGTTATATATTTTTAAAAGGAAGAATGAGTTGTATATACAATATATTCACAGTTCCATATGCAATCATATTTTTATTATATTGTGTTATGGAAATGCTTATTTTATTCCATAAATTAAAAATAAAATCATTTGTGTTTAGTGTCAAGTCTTGAAAGTTATCTACATACCTTATAGAAGACCAAGGGAAGTTTTGACTTGGTTTTGTTGGATGCCTTGAACTTATAATAAGGTTGCTGATTCTGTAGGAATTTCAAAGGAGATGTTAATACAGAGGTTTCTAAGTGGGTGCCTGAACACAAATGTTAAACCCAAGAATGTTACGTAACTTCCACCAAGGTCTCCAAACCCTCCTCATGAATACTGATCAACATTATATGGCCTTATTGCTCCAGTTCTATGGATTTGCTCTTGGTACTTATGTCAAAGACTGCCTCAAGAAACCCTAATCCAAGCCTCTCACTCTGTGGGCTCAACTGAGTCAGGAGAGGGCACAGATATATCTTGAGGGTGTGTCAGTGCAGAAAAGTCATGGGGGAACATAAGTATCTATTATACATAGACCCAACTTTGGTGCAAAATAGGCTGTTAGATTATCAGATCTTCTGTTATTATTTGTCTCTGATGAAGCAATCAATCTTCTGGCTTCCTGGTTTCTATGTACTTGAGAATCTTTGCTCTTGTGTCATAGTGCTGTAAAAACAATCTAGTACCTATATATCTTGGCTTTGGAGTTAATCTTCCAATTCAGACACTATCTCCTCTACACCTAGGCAAGGACTACCTTTTCACTATCTTTCTGGCATGGGTCAACTCTAGTGTAGGTAGAATATAACAAAATCCAAACTCTTGCAAGGTAACCCCTAGTGGAGTTAAAAAAAAAAACAAACAAAAATGAAAAGGAAACCACTAGCCTAATGTGTCCAAAGTCATGCCTTGATTGAACATAGAGCTTTTCCATGGAAGGTACATGATTTGGGAACATTACTTGTAGGCCCTCAGCTATCAAGTAGGGATCACAAATTGGAAAGAAGTCTACACTTCTGAACACATCACCACCAATGTAGTGGAGAGCTGTGTGGATGAAACCAAGATTCTCCCCAAGCTGGAAGTCATGAGAGTATTTCACTGTCACAGGAATGTAATAGGCATC
>JAQQSK010012168.1:0-11979 GCA_028658325.1 Potorous gilbertii
CCAAAAATTATTTCAGTTTGATATTTGAAGATCAGAAACTGAACCAGGCTAAAGTATTATGGCATTTGTCAACAATTCAATAAATACAGATCAAATTAAAAAAAAAAAAACAATCTTTTGATAGCAGGGGTTAAAACAGAGGGAGAAAGTTTTTCCCAAAGCACATATCACATTCATGACAGATCTAGGACTAGAACCCATATCCCCTTCCAATTCAGTTTGCAGTCCACCACTCCATATATATACATATATATGTATATATATATATATATATATATACATATATATGTATATATATGTACATACAATATATACATATATGTATATATATAGTTAATATTCTCATTTTCACACATTATTTGGAATGTATGAGCACATTTATAAACAAGTTCAATATGTAATAAATACATGCCTATAGGCTAGTATGAAATTAAATGTAAGATTATATTGCTTTAGAAAGGGAAGTGGACATTCTCAAATCCTATCTGCTCATGAGAAAATTCTTGACCAAGATAAGTCAGAGTATTAATTACGTAAGATCTTGTGTATGAAGGAGGATAAAAAAAGGCAAAGAAACACTGGTGGTAGGTAGAATAAAACAATGATAGCGGGGAAAAATTAAACAGCCCTTATTTTACTTCTACCCTTTACTTCGAGAAAAAAAAATGTTACTGGATTCCTTCTTTCTATCTTTGACAAAATAATCATAAGGAATAAAAGAGATTTCACGAGACTGGAGAACTATATATGTTGTTCCAGTTTTTAGAGGAACAGGATGGAGTAGGAGACTCTAAAGCAATTCTAGGGCAGATGAAGCCACAAAATGACCAGTTGAGAGAGATTTCCAGCTCAAGACAGTCCTGAAGGACAACAGGAAAGGTCTATAGAACTAGACTCAGTGCAAAGCAAAGCCTAGCCTGGGCCACACAGTATGGGCAGGACTAGAACAGGCTTCATGGTGTGGAATCATGGGTAGCAGCTGTGGCTTCCAGATTTCTCAACCCACAAATGCCAAAGACAGCTACAAAGGTCAGTACAAAAACTCTTTTACCTAGGTGAGGGGGGAGGGGCATGAGTCTAGGCCTGGCCCAAAGACAGTGGCAGTCACTGCAATAGTATCCTCTTTTGGAGCCCTTGGGCTAAAGGACCTGGCGGAATTGAGCAGTCAAAATGCATCTCAGTTCTGAGTGGTGGTCCTGGGATAAGGAAGAGTGCTGTTGTGGTGGAACTGGTGGTGACAGTGGAGAGGGAATCATACTCACAGATATTGGGCCAAAAAGAGTGCTTGTGGTTGATCACAGACCAGAGTGCAGGCCAGGAGAGGAATAAATGTCTCTCCTTTGATTGTGCCACCTTGGAGGAACTGAGAACTTACAGGTCCCTAGAGTATACTTTGCACTTGACAAAGACTCAAAAGTCAAGTAACTGGCTGGGAAAATACCCCCCAAAAAGGAAAAAAATCCAAGACTATACAAGGTTACTTTTTTGGTGAAAAGGAATTTTCTTCCATCCTTTTGGATGAGGAAGAACAAAGCATAACATCAGAGGAAGACATCAAAGTCAAGGATTCTACATCCAAAATCCACAAAATAAATATACGATGGACTCAGGCCATGGAAGAACTCAAGAAGGATTTTGAATATCAAGTAAGAGAGATGGAGGAAAAATTGGGAAAGGAAATGAGAGTGACACAAGAATATCCTGAAAAACTAGTCAAAAGCTTGCAAAGGGAGACTTAAAAAATGCTGAAGAAAATAACATTTTAAAAACAGACTAATCCAAATGGCAAAAGAAGTCCAAAAAACAAAATAGAAGAATGCTTTAAAAAGCAGAATGGGTCATATGCGAAAGGCAGTTCAAAAGCTCAGTGAAGAAAATAGTTTTTTAAAAATTAAAATGGAGCAGATGGAAGCTAATGACATTATGAGAAACCAAGAAATTATAAAACAAAACCAAAAGAATGAGAAAAAAATGGAAGACAATGTGAAATATCTCATTGGATAAACAACTGAACTGGAAAATAGATCCAGGAGAGACAAGGTAAAAATTATTGGTCTACCTGAAAACAATGATCAAAAAAAAGAGCCTAGACATCTTCTTCCAAGAAATTATCAAGGAAAACTGCCCCAATATTCTAGACCCAGGTAAAATAAACATTGAAAGAATTCACCAATCAGCTCTCAAAAGAGATCTCAAAAGAACTATTCCTAGGAATATTGTAGCCAAATTCCAGAGATCCCAGGTCAAGGAGATATTATAAGCAGCCAGAAAGAAACAATTTAGGAATTAAGGAAATATTTGAAAGAGAAATAAAAATGAAGCAAGAAAATCATGAAAAGCAAGTCAACCACTTGCTGATGGAGATAAAATAAATGTTGAAGAAAATAACACCTTCCAAAATAGACTAACCCAAATGGCAAAAGAAGCCCAAAAAGTCAATGAGGACAAGAATTCTTTAAAAAGCAGAATTGGTCAAATGGAAAAGGACTTTCAAAATCCCACTGAAGAATATAATTCCTTAAAAATTAGAATGGAGTAGACAGAAGCTAATCACTTTAAGAAAAACCAAGAAATTATAAAACAAAACCAAAAGAATGAAAAAATAGAGGACAATGTGAAATATCTCATTGGAGAAACAACTGATCTGGAAAGTAGATCCTGGAGAGATGATTTAAAAATTGTTGGTCTACTTGAAAACCATGATCAGAAAGGGAGCCTGGACATCATCTTCCAAAACGTTATCAAGGAAAACTAACTTGATATTCTAGGAGCAGAGGGCAAAATAGAAATGGAAAGAATTCAGCAAATACCACCTGAAAGAGATTTCAAATGGAAAACTCTTAGGAATATTGTAGTCAAATTACAGAGTTCCCAGTTCAAGAAGAAAATATTACAAGAAGCCAGAAAGAAACAATTCAAGTATTGTGGAAATACAATCAGGATAACACAGGATTTAGCAACTTCTACACTAAGGGATTGAAGGACTTGGAATATGATATTCCAGAGATCAAAGGAGATAGGATTAAAACCAAGAATCCCCTACTCAGCAAAACTGAGTATATTTCTCTTCAGGAGAAAAAATAGAATTTCAGTGAAAGAGAGGACTTTCAGGGATTCTTGTTGAAAAGATCAGAGTTGTATAGAATATTTGACTTTCAAATACAGGAATCAAGAGAAACTTGAACAGATAAAAAGAAAGAGAAGCTTAAGGAATTCATTAAAGTTGAACTGTTTACATTCCTACATAGAATGATGTTATTTGATACTCATGAGTCATTTTTCAGTATTAGCACAGTTAGAGGGAATATATGTATATGTAGGCGTGTATGGGTATGTATGTATGTTTATATTATGTATGTGTAGGCATACATATCTACGTGGGTGTATATATGTATGTACCTATATGACTCTGTGTGTGTGTGTGTGTGTGTGTGTGTGTGTGTGTGTATACACATATAGACCAAGGACACAGGTTGAGCTGAATATGAAGGGAGAATACCTAAAAATATAAAATTTATTGTGGAATGGAAGGTACTAGGAGGAAGAGAAAGGGAGAGTTAGAATGTAGCAAATCATCTAATATTAAAAGGGCACTGAAGAGCTTTTACAATGGAGCAGAAGAGGGGGGAGATAAAAGGAAATAATTGAGCCTTACCTTCATGGGATTTGGCTTAAGGAGGAATTAACACACTCAAAATTGGATATGGAAATCTTTTTTACACTGCAAGAAGGCAGAGTGGAAAGGAATAGGAGAGGGAAGATAATAGAAAGGACATCAAATTGGGGAAAGAGATAATCAGAAGCAAACACTATTGTGGGAAGACAGATGAAGGGACAGAATGGAATAAATGAAGGGTAGGGCAGGACAGGACAGAGGGAAATGTGGTTAATCTTTTTCAACATAACCATTATGGAAGTGCTTTTGCATTGTTACACATGTATGACTTATGTTGATTTGTTTGTTTTCTCAATGAGGGTGAGTGGGGAGGGAAGGAGAAAATACGAAACTCAAAACTTTAAAAATTAATGTTAAAAACAATGTTTAACAATGTTAAAATTTCCATGCAGATGGAAATTAAGCTATATAGGCAATGGAGTACAAAAAATATGTATTTTGCCCTACAGGAAACTGGAGGGGAAGAAGTATGGAAGAAGAATGGGTAATAGAAGGGAGGACAGACTGAAGGAATGGTGAATGGGATACATAGTGTCCTGGGGTGAGGGATGGGGAGAGATGGGGGAAAGCTTTGAATTAAAATTCTCATGGAAGTGAAGGTTAAGAACTGAAAATAAGTGTGTTATATATTTTTAAAAAGTCTCATTCTAACAGATGACCCTCCAAAAAAGGAATGGGTGGAGTAGGGTCTTCTATCTATATCATAATGACCTGCATTTTAAATTACCAAATCTTATGCTAGCAAAATTTTAAAAGGTATTTATTTTAAAACAAAAAAGGACTATGTGATTATAAAGAGCTGAGGAAGGGGACCTACACAGATGATGCTCACTGAACCTAAATTACTCTTTTGAAAGAATAATTGGACTTCAGATACAATCTATATGGGGAGACATCAGAAAGGGACTTAAAAACAGGAGAGTTTGCTGTGGGTGGGGAGCAGTGTAAGAAATACCTGACAGAGGCATTGTAGATGGTCCTCTTGGATCCGGAAGTAGATCAATAGTACATGCCTAGAGAAAGATGAAGACATGTTTAACCTGGGTTTCCTCCTCAAATTGGAAATTCTGAGAGGAACCAGGCAAGCAGAAGAAAGTAAGACCTCAGAATCAGAGACTATTTTCAATGGTTCACATAGTTCAGGAATGAAATGAGTATCCAGGTTGAAAAGGTTTCTATGGCACAGAAAAGTCCTCTTCAGGTAAGTGAGAAGTGTAGCCTATAAAGTTATGAAAATGAGGGATACATACTGAAGTTTTTTTCAGTCTTTTCCACAGTTCAGAAAGCTAATTTCCTTTCTGAAAATTCATTTTCATGGGCTGAATTAAAGAACTTCTTTTGGAGGTGGAGCCACTATGGTAAAGAAAGGGACTCACCTGAGCTCTCCTCCAAATACCTTTAAATAATGACTTTAAACAAATTTTAGAGTTTCAGAACCCACAAAAAGAGTAAGTGAAATAAATTTCCTGCCCAAAGTAACTCAAAGGTCAGTAGAAAAAGTCTGTTATACCTAGGTGAGTGAGGAGCATGGTCTACCAAGGGACACACCAGCACAGACTGAACCCCAGTGACTCGAAGCAGTCCTCAAGGCTCTCAGCTCACAGATAGTAATGAGATCAATGGGTTGAAGGAGATTTCCTGTCACTAGGGGTGGGACTCTGTTGTATTGCCTACACTTGAATCTGGGGTGCAGATATGGCTCTTAGTTCCAATGTGAAGAGGAGAACAAGTACAGAAGAGTTTGTGGCCACAGGGAATCTAGTCACAGTTCCAAGATTAAAAAGAGTGCTTGGGGTCACTCGCAAACCAGAGCATAATACAGAAGACACAAACATTTTTCTAGATCATAGTTGGAAGAGCCAAAAACTTATATGCACCGTGAATTACCCCTAAAAACAGCTTGACAAAAATCTACAGCTTGGGACAGTGATTCCCCCTTGGGAAGCAGAATCCCACTTTAGCATAGTTAAAAGTCAAGAAATATGCTAAGAAAGTGAGCAAAGAACAGAAAAATATCTGACTGTACAGGATGCTCTCAGGAAAAAAAAAACACAGAAAGACTTAAGTAAATTGATGCAAAGTGAAATGAGTAGACAGGAGAACATTGTACACTGCAACAATAATATTGTATGATGATCTATTATGAATAACTTCGATATTCTCAGTAATACAATGATCCAAGAACTGATGATGAAAGGTGCTATCCATTTTCAGAGAAACAATTGGTAGAATCTGAATGCAGATCAAAGATATTTTATTTTTCTTGATGCTTTTGTCTATTTACTTTTGAAGAATGACTTACATGGAAATGTATCTTGCATGATTACATATGTATAACCTGTGTCAAATTGATTGCTTTCTCAATGAGAGATGCAGCGAATTGGGAACTCAAAGTATGGGAAAAAAGAATGCTGAAACCATTTTACAAGTAATTGGGGAAAATAAAATACTAAATAAGATTAAAAAAGAAAAAATTCTTTTTAAAATTTGACCATTAAGAATTAAAATCTTTAAGTATACTTATCATAATATAGCAATTTCTACATTCTCTTTGTATTTCAAAGTCATACAACACTCAGTGGAGTTAGACACCAGTTTGGACCTTTGGCCTAGATTTGTTCATCATTAACTAATCACAACAAGCTTTTACTAATTAAACTGATAAGGCTATATTTGATTCAATAAACTTCAAAAACTACGAGTTGTAAAAATGAATTTATACTCCATTAACTATCAGATCACAATTAATGTAACTTGCACTTTGAGCTCAAAAGTACCCCCCAAATAGGCATAGATAGACAGGAAGAGGGTACATAGATTACAGACTCTATAGCATCAGTATTAGCCAGTCTGCCTCAAACTCTCTTATTCTGCAACAAGAGTTGTATTTACAGTGGGACATGTGACACTGAGCTATATACAGTGAAAGCAAAAGAATCATTGTGTGACCTAACCATCATCTAAAATTTTCCTACTTTTATGATCCTGAACTCTGAAATTAACTGTTAATTTTCCTGTCTTTCGATCCTTTGTTGTCTTAAAAAAAATAAAAACAGGTCTTTGTCCTCACTACAACCTAATTATTCAATCTATCCCTGTTCTTCCACTCCATCATCCATGTCAAAGCCTCCATCTTGTCCTTTCAATGTCTTAACCTATACTTTACCAGCTAAAGAAGGCACTGCCCTCTACTTTTGCCTCACTGAACCTCTGGTCCTTACACTGTTCATATCTTAACAAATCTTCTGCCTGGATGACCCTTGCTATCAATTTCTTTTCCTATTCCTGAACCAATGGGTCTTGAAAGAAATCAAAGTCATCCTGATTGAGCACACTACACATTTATGTTGTCCAACCTTAATTAATCCTATTCTTTTGCAGAGAAATCCTTGTATTCGTCTCTGATAAACTTGCTACATCATTCTTCACTTCCATTTCCCAAACTTTCTCCTTTGTTTCTAGTTCCTAACTCCATCCTCACACAACCCAAATTTCAGCAGGTGACTTGAAATACAAAATAACTGAGAATATTGAATTCATCTAGTATGTGCTCCCTTGTATCTCTTCCTTCTCATTCCCCTCTCATTCCTTACAGGCTCAGAAGATCAGATGACTCTTCTTTCCAAGGTTAATTCTTTTAGTAATATTTTGATCCAATACATTCCTATCATTTACAAACTTATCCCCACTGATGTCTGGCCTAACTCCTCACTGTCACTGCTTCATTGCCTCTCTATTATCTTCTCTCTCTTCTTAATTTTACTGCAAACTCCAAAAGGAGTAGTCTATACTCATCTTGACTTACCCCTTAAAATCTAGCTTCTAACCCTACTACTTTGCTGGAATTGTTAAGTCAAAAGTTACCAGTTAATCAAGTCAATAACCATTTGTCTTACCTTCTACATGTCAAGTACTCTACTAAGCACTGAAAATGAAAAGAAAGGTCAAAAAAACCCTGTCCTGAAAGAACTCACAATCTAATGGAGGAGACAAATGCTTAAAAATATACCTATGTACATATAAGATATATATAGAAAGTATAAGAAATAATCACAGAGGGAAGGCACTAGTATTGGTGAAAAGCTTAATGACATAAATGACTAAATTTAAAGGTCTTTTGTTAGTTCAGGGAAAAAATTCAGCACCCTGAACTTTAGAGAAAATATAGAAAAATAAAAATCAACAGACAGGACTTCCAGCTGCCTGACCATAAGCAATGCATACATCACAGATCAACAGACAGATCCAACTGTCTGACCATATATACATAGATGGAAGAGAGACAAGCACCAACAGCTGGGTTTTCAAAGCTGACGAACTTCTTAGTGGCTTTCCAGAGTTTCATCTGTCATGCAAACTTTCTCCCAAAAACTAAGCCCCCAAGTAAAACGTTACCTCAGAGTATTTATACACTTTTCAGAGTCAGATGGCATCACAACCCTTGAGAACTAGTGCCTCATTAGAAACTTTACAAAAGGTGTGGGCCTTCCTACATATCTCCCCTAATGAAGCTTCCCTTAATCTGCAAGCACATTAATGGGTGGGGAAGATCTTTAATCTCTTTGGCATTACATTGGACCCCAAGATCTTTCACATCCATTGCATGAGCATCTTGTATCTGAATAGGTATTAACATTTTTTAAGTAAATACAATATAACTCCCATAAACACATCATGAATTTCCCAATTGTAGAATATATAACATAGCATAGCAGAGTATAGAATAATATAACAGAAGAGAACAGAATATAATATCATTCTTTGGAGGGGTGTCAGTATTTGGGGAGTAAGCAACCAACTCCTACTTCAATCCAAAACAAAAATGTCCAAACAATGTCCTCTTAGCAGTGTGTCCTGGGGCTCCACAGAACCATAACCACCACAACTGGGAAAGAGAAGACAATTAGCCACAAAAACCCATACTTATGTTTAAATTTGCAGATTTTGTCGACTATGCCCTAATGTAAAATCAATCATTCTGATATACACAAGAGGGCCTGTTGTACAGGTTCTTAGATCAGTATTTCTAAAAGGATAGCAACTTTTGAGGGGTCAACAAACAATTTAATAAAGCACATATATCCTTTGCTTAGTTCAGGGGAAAAATCAGCACCCTGAACTTCAGACATTTCAGTTCTTTTAAAAAAAAAATTCCACTGATTGCAACAGACAGGGTTTCCAACTATCTGATTGTAAGCAATATATACATCACAAATCAACAGACAGAGTCAACTGACCATTACCTACATACATAGTTTGAAGGCAATACAAAGCTACTGAAGATTTCTATGGAGATCTCTACTTGATCAAATTCTTAAATAAAAACTATTATCCTGTTTGTGATATGAAGGATAGATGAAGAACATAAAGGCAACAAGCTCTATAGGAAATCTACTGCAATAGTCCAGGTGAATAGAACACTCTGTATCAGAGAGGTGGTAATTGGAATGGAGAAGGAATGGATTCCAGAAATATCAAAGAGGATGATTGACTGGATCTTATTCCATAACAGAGGTACCTGAGGATGGGGTAACATTCAAAGATAACTCCTAAATTAACATGGGACTTCGGACAGAAATTGTGAAGTCTGAAGTTGAAGTAGGTACATCAGACCTGGATACATTAAGTTTGAATTGCACATGGGACTTCAGGTTGGATGAGACAGTATAAATTTCATGCTCATAAGAAGAGCAAGAACAGCAGATGTTGATTTGAGAATCATTATGTAGAGGCCATAGGTGAAGTCATGAACAAATTTTCAAGGAAGAGATGATGGAGACAGAAGAGAAGGGAGCCAAGGACAAAACCTTGGGGAGCACTCATATCAAGGGATTTTGAAAAGTAAATGTATGCAGTAAAAAGAGGAAAAGTTGTAGTTAGAAAGACTGCAGAAGAACCAAAAGATGATAGTTGTTTGAAGCAGCAAGAGAAAATCAAAGAGGAAGAAATTTAGTTGGGAAGTTATTAGTTATCAAAAGATGCGTAAATGTCAAAGATTCAGAGCATTTAAGATAGTCTATGATATTTGGTTATGAAAAAGGTCAATGGAAACATGATAGAGAACAATTTTAGTTGAAGGAGTGAATAGTCGAATTTGAAGTATTTAGGGGAAATGAATAATGAAAAAGAAACATTGAATGTAATTTTTTTCAGATTTTTAAAAATGATGCAGGGGAATGAGTGATGATATCTATGATATCAGAACTGATATAGAAGGGCAAAGGAAGGGATTTTTGTTTAGGTTTTTTGGGGGGATTTACATATGTTCATAGGAAGATAGGAAGGAGCCAGTTTTGAGAGAGAAGGGATAACTGCTAGAAATTGGTTCTGTAAAATATCAATAGGGTGGATGTGCACTCTAGTTTTCATGGATTGTTTCAAGTACTGAATATGCAGTATTACTAGAAGGGTAATGAGCTATTAAAAAGTTTCTAAGATTTTCAGTAAATGCATGTGATAAAGTTATTGATCCATGTTTGGTCTCATTGACAAACTTCATCAAGTCAATTAACAAATAGGTCATTGGTTGGACCATAAACTGAATAAATTTGGGCTCTTTTTCTAGGGCAAGACATAAGTGTTTGAAGAACAATACACACAGATTTCTGACTAGTGTATATGAATGTAGAAGGAAATTCTTAGGGGAGTTGCCATAGAAATTACCCTTAGCTTTGCTTTGTTCAATATTTTTATAACTGATTTGAATCTAGATAAAGAAGATGCCTATCAGAGTTACAAACGGGAAAAACTTGAGATGAATGCCTTATTCACTGGAACAAACAAAATACAACTCTCTCAACTGGCTAGACTAGCAATCTACTTCTAAACAAATTGAAATTCCACAGATATAAGATCATTTGTTTGCGTCCGTTTATATTTATTGCAAATAGATAGATAGATAGATAGACAGATAGATAAATTAATAAATAAATAAATGTCAAAGCCCTAACTCCTATAAACAATCTAAATGTATACTTGAGTCAATCCACCCAACATTAGCCACAAGAGTAACTTAGCTGTTAAATTATCTAATGTATTATTAGACCATAGTGTGATATAATAGAAATAATCTTGATCTGGAAAGCAAGAGACCTCAATTCTGGCTCTGCCACTAATTAGTTGTATGAGCTTAGGTGTGCTGACATGCATTTTGTGTTTCTTCAGACAGACTAACAGATGAAGGCTAGTCCTATAGAAATTAAGATCTTTGCAATACTGGTTGCTCCCCAACAATACAATGATCTATCATGCAAAATACTAAGTTCCCTACTGCTGGAAATATTTGAACAGAGTATAAATAAAATTTTTAAATGTATATCATAAAAGGAATCCTTCATGAACAGGATAGTCAATAGAATAGTTTACAACTAGATTCCATTCAAACTACAAAAAAATTCTAACATTACTTCTTACCTACCAAATCAGTAAAGTCCAGGACTATAACTTGGTATAAAGAATGAAGCTTTCTATCTACTTCCTTACAGTGAACTTATAAGATTTTGTATGCAGAATGTGACATATAATGTGGGGTACACACATATACACATAAATATACACATGCATACATGCATGTACATTCATGTATACACTCATATATAATTAAATATAAATATATTATGAATATGATAAGCAATACTTAATATAAAAATACTAAAATAAGTTGTAAACATAATGTATAGACATATAATTGAAATAATTTATTTCAAATTATCTAGAATATATTATCTAGATTCTGAATGCAGTATCCTCTCTAGTTCACTGACTACCTATAATATGTGTCCATCTGTAGTGAATATATAGTTTCAACATCTCCTCTCAAAATTCTAGATAGAAATATGGAACACATGATAAATGAGAAATATAAAAGGACAGACTATTGAGTGGTTTATATCAATGTGCAAATCACAATCTACACATCAATTTGAAGACCACTGATCTATATTTCAATAGAAGAATATTGTATATGACCTCCAGAAATGAAGTTATAGGTCACACAGGGAAATGATGAGTTACATGATGTCAAGGGGAAATTTGTCTCACCTTTTCAACCAAGAATTTGTCCTATGATTTGAGATAAATCCAGTCAGTAACATATTTTACTGGACAGTAAATGTATCATGTGGTATGAAGGAAATCACAGAAGGGCTCTCATACATTGGATGGATCTCCTGATGAAAAAATGACAGAAAGATATGCACAAGAGTTATTCAGAATGAACCAAGATTTCTGCTATTGAAAGGAGCACTACTTGGTGAGATAAAGATGAATCAAAGCACTAAGGGTTTGTTTTTTAGGCTAGTTCT
>JAQQSK010012169.1:0-11978 GCA_028658325.1 Potorous gilbertii
TTTACCTAAAGTCAGTTGCTTAGCTGACCATATGAAAATATTGCAAACTCATTTTTCCCCTGGTTGGAAATATTTTCCTTGACCAGGTCTTGCATAGACACTTGGTTCATAGCTGTCTTGTACATTCGTCTTGGTCTGCTTGATATGAAAGTACATGTATACATGTCTTAAGCATGTACTGTACATCGTACAATGTACATTTTCAATGTACATTGACCTGTACTGTTAATCACCATATGCCTTTCATGAGGGCAGGGGCTATGCCCTTTGTTCGTTTCTATTTCTTTCCCAATCCCTTTTCCAAGCACAGTGAACTTACTTGTCGAGCAGTCTGATTTTTCTAGCTGCTCCAAACAAAAATACAACATCAAATAACCATAATGTGACTAAAAAAGCTTATATTATGACCTTGCTCTTTTCCTGATCAAGATAAACTGAGAATGCAAGACCTAGCATAGTGTTGAAAGAGTAGTGGAATATGAGTTGAGAACCTGCCACTATATACTGTGCTATAGGAATGTCACTGGCATTTTTGTCAAGGATTGATTGGAGAGAAAGAAAACTTGAGACAGGGTGAGCAAGCAGGACACTGTTTTAGATGAGAGATAACTAGGGCCATTAGGACGTTTGACTCTGTGAACGGAGAGAAGGGAATGACAGGTGTGAGAGAAGTTGTGGGTTTCAGAAAGAGCCACAGCTAACAAGACTTTGGACGCCAGCGTTGCTGGTGTTAAATGCGAGGGTCATAAGACCATAGACTCAGAGCTAAAAGAGACCAAAGAGTCAAGTCAATGAACAGTTATTAAACACTCACTCTGTGCCCAGCAATACGCTCTTAAGAGAGAAATACAAGCAGAAAGAGGTCCTGCCTTTCAGCAGCTTATATTCTAATGGAGAAAGATAACACACAAAAAGAAACTGTGAGGGATTAGGGGTACTCTCTATTAGGGCATGGCAAAAAAGGTCTAGAAAACCAAACCTGGACTGGACTAAATACATTGCTAACCTGATCTTCCTCATTAAAATGAAGGTTCTGGGAGGAAACAGCAAATCAGAGGAAGAGGCTGCAGGGTGAAGGGTACTTCTAATATGAGAATTCCAGGACTAATGAACTTTGAGAGTGCAAAGACTTTTGTGGCATCAGAAAAACCATCTGGAGGATCAGATGTATAGCCTGGAAAGAAATTTAGAGGTCATCCAGACCATTTCCCTTATTTTATAAATGAGGAAACTGAGGCCCAGAAGAATTTAAATAACTCTCACAAGACCACAAAGACAGTACATCCTGGTTCAAACCAAGGTCTTCTGAATGTAAATGTAGTCTGTGCCATGCTGCTCTGAAAAAGACAAGAAAAAAAATGTAGCTACCAACCTCACAACAAACCCCTGGAGTACCGGCTTATTTGTTCGTTTGTTTTCAAATAAAAGACTGATGCCAACTTGTTTTCTTATCACTTGCATCATTTTTATAGAAATTGTATGCATAAAAATCTCTGGTTTATTGGGAATTTAAATCAATTTGATTTCATTGTAATTAAGGCTAACATTTAAAAATTTACTCTAAAAGCTAAAAATCCTCTGGACATCGTAATACATAGAAATGATGATTGAAAGCCCGATAAATGGCTTTCATTGAGTAGGTAATACAGTGATATTGTGATTACAGTGAATGTGGTGCTTTCTGCCTGACATCACTATTTGGGGAATAGAATGGTAGAGTAGGACCATGCTAGATTTTAGAGTCAAGAAACCTGCATTCTAATCCTACCTCCTACACTTGTGTGTGTGTTCGTCTTTCATTGCTGAAGAAGACCATGTCATCAGAGAAATAATGGCATGACTTGCACTTGACTTTGTTTTTGAGTGAAGGAGGGCTGTGCAGGTCACTAGCCTCACTTCTCTGGAGCCATCTGAATCCAGTGACCAGATATTCATTAGGATGACTGGAGATGATCCAGGATGAGGCAATTGGGGTTAAGTGACTTGCCCAAGGTTACACAGCTAGTGAGTGTTGGGTCTGAGGTGAGATTTGAACTCAGGTTCTCCTAACTCCTGCACTGGTGCTCTATTCACTGAACCACTTAGCTGCCTTCTCCTACATTTAGTAGCTGTGTGAGAATGGGTACACTTCTTCACCTCTTGGTCGAGATGACTTCTAACATCTCATCAAACTCTTAATCTATGTTCCTGTGTAACCATTTCCAAGTCAGTTTCCTCAACTCCAAAAGTGAAGATATTATCTACCACAAAGAGTATTGTGAAAGGGTAATATAGATGGTACACTGGAAAGGACATTGGCCATGAAACTGGAGGACCTGAGTTCAAATCTTGTCTTTGGTGTTCACTTCCTGTGTGACTGTGGACAAGTCGCTGAGTGCTATGCAGATGTCATTGGTCCTCTTTGAGAATGAAGGAAGAACAAGAAAAGCTGTGTGAAGTGGTGGAAAGAGTGCTGGACTTGGAGTCAGGAAGACCTGAGATTGAGTCCTGGCTCAGAGGCTTAGTAGTTGCATGATTCCGGGCAAGTCAGTTACCTTCTCTCAGCCTCATTTTCCTCATCTCTAAAATGGAGATAACAATAGTACCTTTTATTTTATTTGGTAATATGTCAAGCAGTTTGTAAAGCTTAAAGCAATATATAAATGCTAGTTATCATCATCACCATCATCATTACATTCGATCAAAAGTCTGCTTATTCTCCAAGGAGCTTTTCCAAAACAATAAAGTTTACAAACAGGTTTTGGTCCCTTGCATTCTAATGGTGTTGTGAAAATGGTATTTTACTAAAAATCTCTAGTGAATGTGAAAACATTATAATCACCCCCATGTAGTCTACTGCTGGATATAGCATGGAAAAGTTATGGTCATGAGACCTCAAACAAAAATTCAAATCACACCCTGCTTTGATGCTTCCCTTTTTCCAAAGGAAATTCCCCTCCCTCAGAATTCCCTGTTCAAAATATAGTGAGGGGTACAAGAGTAAGAATGTTGGTGAAATTTAGAGAAATAGAAGTCTACAAGAATTGGAGGCAGAATGACCTGAGTTCAAATCCTTCCTCAGCTATTTACTAGTTATATGACCCTGGACAAGTCATTTAAACTTTACCAGCCTCAGTATCCCCATCTGTAAAATGAAGAGACTCATAGCACCCATCCCCACTACTATTATGAGGACAAAATGAAATGTAATGTGTAAAGTGCTTTGCAAACCTTAAAGAATTTTGTAAATGCTAGTTATTATTAATGTCCCATAATCTTAGTTTTTTTTCAACTGTAAAATTAGGATGTTACATTAGATGCCTTCTAATTTTTCTTGTAGCCATATATCTCTGGTTCTGTTAAATTGAGTTCCCTTGTCTATAACAAGGTCTCTTTAAATTAAAATCACCATTGTTTTGAAAGTAGGGGGCAGAGAAAGAAGTGGGGCATTATTCAGTCAGCAAACACTTATTGAATGTTTATAGAATTCACTGCCAGCTAGATCCCTAAGTTTAAACCTAGAATGCAGAAATATGTAGAAGTATCTGAGAACCCAGATATACTTGGAATAACTTCAGCACTGATCTATAGATCCTAGAGAAAGAAAAATAACAGCGATCAACCTCCATCCAGTGAACCTAGAGTTTCACTATAGCTAAATGACATGTGGTTCACTTACTCAACAGAGACAGTATATTCAGGGTTCCAAAGAGTATTACTGGGCCAGGGGTATATAGAGAATAGGGTAATGCAATGCTGTACTTCCATCTCCACTGTATATACTTAGCTTATGCCTACAGTGGACCTAATCATGTTACGCATGAGTTTTAAATGCTGCTACCAGATCTTAAGGTAGGCTTTGAAAAAGAGTTCATATCCCTCTGACATGGTTTACAGGAGGTTTAAGGAAATCTTGTCCAGTGACAGGTATTAAAAAGAAACTTTTATATGTTTTACCAGATCTTATCCAGGAATTGTGGATTCATTCTCCATCTTTTCTGCAGCCTGGATGGTTCTTAAAAGGTCCTACTCTGATGTTGCACTTTTGTATCATGGAGGTGACCTAGTGTTATGTGCTAGTGAGACACAGTCTTTGGTAGGTACTAGCAAACTGGAAAAACTTTTACATACAGTCCCCATGGTTTCATCCAAGAATCGACCTAGCTAATTCAGTTTTGAGAACCTTGTCCCCAGGTTGGCGAATGTTTTGGCCTCAGCTCTTCCCAGATGGCCTAGTGGATAGAATTCTGGGCTTGGAGACAGAGCTCTGAGTTTTGACAATAGCTCTGTGATCAATGGCAAGTCCTTCAATTCATTTCAACCAGCAATTTTTGAACATCTGCTATATGCTTTGTATACCCAGTATACAAAGAAAAAAATGAAACAATTCTGGCCATTCTCTTCATGTAGAGGGACAACATATACATAAGAAAATAAATGCAAAATATATACAAAATGGGAGAAATGAAAGTACTTGATAATCGACTGGATATGGATGGTAAGAGAGAGTGATGAATCTGAAATCTCAGCTCAGTTTCCTAAGTTTTACATTAGAATAATACCAATAAAAGTGAGACTTAGATGAGATCAAGTACTATGGAAACTAAAGTACTAAATGTAAGCCAATATTATCTTTATTGTCATCACTGTTATTACAGACAACTGACCATACAGAGTTACATGTGCTAAATGTGTGCTACAGTTAAGAGTGCTCTGGATACTCAGAGAAGGAAGAAATGATGCACGTTAGAGGGTCTCAGAAGACACTGGAAGGAATGAAAACCTAACATGACCATGACAACCCCATATATAGAGGGAGATTATCAGGTGGGGCATAAAAGAAGTGAGAAGACTGTGATTCTAAGTACTAACTCAATTTTGGTCATAAAATCCAAGATTTTACCATTTAGAGTTTGATTTCATCAAGGGCAAAAACCATGATGTAGGAGAGAGAGTTCAATCTGGAGTCAGAGAGCCTGAGTTTGAATCTCATGTAGCTCCCAGTTAGCTTTGCTCTTGGGAGCAGTCACTAAACGTGAAGCCATAGCTTCCTTGTATGAAATGAAGGGAATTGGCCTAGATGACCCCTAAGGTCCCTTCCAGCTCAATGATGATGTTTCAGACATTAGTTGAGGCCGGTGATATGTGATCCAGTATAATAAACCCAGTCTTTGAAAAGGCTGTTATTAGATTACATGAAGCCAATAAGGGCCATGGTCTCCATGTGTGGAAGGTTTATTTTTCCAGACATAAAGGAATAAGTCCATTCTACTATAGGGACTTTTCTTGCATGGACAAGCAAATGCTTCTAGTAACTGACTCAATCTTTCCCTGTTGCTCTCTGTTGAGAACATTCCAAAGTAAGGTAGTCATTCCCATAGGAGGCTAAGACCATTGATGTCAATTTGTTTCTGCTACAATCTTCACTAGGGGCACCTATGTTGATCTTAAGCCCTGTGATACTGCACATTCATATCCTTTTCTTTCTGTGGAGAGATGTCTGTTGAGGAGCACAGGGCACATTATATAATCCACAGAGCTTTCATACAATAGACAGAAATGAGCTCCATAAGCATATGAACAAGAAATCTGTGTTTGATGCTGAACAGAAAATAATCAGATCGATTTGCTCATTAACCCTAGCTTGTGTGTGCTGTGGTGGGGGTTGAGGGGTGGAGGTGGGGCATTTCACAATAGCCCTCCCAGAGAGATATGTTTTAGAGTCATTTTATTGGCCAGAGCCAAGGCAATAATTAAGTTTTCAGGTTAGAAGCATTTTACACGTGTAGAATTGCATAGCCCTACCCCCAACACACATACATGCACAACTCCTCTCATTTTGACCTATATTTCCAAAAAAACAGGATTATTTGAGCCCTTCTGAGTGGTGGCTAACCTGAGTGTTGCTCCCTAGAGGATGAATGGCCAGATTTTTTTTTTTTTTTTGCCAGTGAAGATAAGGAGTCTCTGGAATCCTGCCCTCTCTAAGCAAATCCTCCATTAAGGGACCTGAGGTTTTGCTCTCCCCAAATCTGCTCAGCAAGAGAAGGAAGCCTTGGCAGAAATTGTCAGCGAGTGTGCAACAGCTGTGGGGAAAGTCTGATGGCTAGGGTGAGTGGGAACTGATACAGCCCATCCTAGAGGGTGCATGAGATTGCTAAATCATTTCATTCAGCCCTTTCCATTGCTTTTGAGGACACCCTCCTCACTGAGAGTTTTCTTTGGTACTAGGTGGGGAGGCTGGAGGGAGGTGGAGGGAGAAGGCAGCCAATCACTCTGCACTGAGCTGCTAATGTCTGTGTGTTTGGGGAGGGGGGATGAGTTGCCCGATCAGTTATCTTAAGCCAGATAAGAAAAAAGCATAGAAACGAGGAGAGAGAGAGTCAGAGACAGAGGAGGGGAGGGGAAGAAAGGAGGGAGGGGAGTAGAAGAAGAGTGAGGAGACCTGCGCACCGGCTGATAAGGGATCTCAGGAAAGCTTCTTCTCAGAACACCTGCATTCTCCAGACCCACCCGGTCCAGGGTTGCATTGTACAGTCATGCTCACAGGCAGGATTGCCCTGTCCCTGGTTCCCCTTGCCTAGTGGAAGGAAAACTAACCCCATAGCTCTGGGGCAACTTCTGTGAACGGCATTCGAGGTGGAGAGAAGAGCAGAGGGAGTGTCCAAAATTGCTGCTCAGTCCGAGAAGGGGAGAAAAGAGACGGGAGAAGATGGTTCTGGCCAAGACAGCGACTACTAGAAGAGGAAAGGGAAGCCAGGCAGAAGTGCTGCTGGGGGTGAGGAGATGAGCTCTCCTCGCACTATGCTCCTCGGACGTCTGGAAGGTGTGTGTTTTGCCCACAGGTCCCTCCTCTGAAGGGCCACACCATGAACTCTTGGGACGTGAGCTTGGCTTGCCTGCTGGTGGGAATGATTGCTGTCTCGCTGCTGTCCAACGTGGTGGTGCTGATCTGCTTTCTCTACAGCCCTGACATCCGCAAGCAAGTACCGGGTCTCTTCATTCTTAACTTGACCTGCTGCAACTTGTTGATGACTGTGGTCAATATGCCCTTGACCTTGGCGGGGATGCTGAACAAACAGCAGCCTGGAGGAGACAGACTCTGTCACATCGTGGGCTTCCTAGAAACCTTCTTGACCACTAACTCCATGCTGAGCATGGCTGCCCTCAGCATAGACCGCTGGGTCGCTGTGGTCTTCCCTCTGAGCTACCACTCCAAAATGCGCTACAAGGACGCTGCCCTCATAGTGGGCTACACGTGGCTGCACTCCATCTCCTTTCCCATTGCCGCACTCTCCCTCTCTTGGCTGGGCTTCCATCACCTCTATGCCTCTTGCACCCTGTACAGTAAGAGGCATGATGAGCGGGTCCCTTTTAGTGTTTTCACTGGGGTTTTCCACGCCCTCAGCTTCCTCCTCTCCTTTGTCGTGCTGTGTTTCACGTACCTTAAGGTGCTCAAGGTGGCCCGATTCCACTGTAAGCGCATTGATGTGATCACCATGCAGACCCTGGTATTGCTCGTGGACATACACCCCAGGTAAGGGGAAGGGGTAGGTCTGGGGAAGAGGGCTGCAGAAAGACAGAAGGGAAAGTTTGAAAGTAGATCTCTACTGTTTCCACCAAAACAGAGCAATGGAGATACAGGCAAAGGCAGAGAGGGTTGCTAGAGGATATTCATATCTCTCTTACTGACTCTCTGCTCTTGCCCTTTTCTCCCTGCTCTCTTCAACATGAGAAGAGAGGTTTAACCTTACTCCTGTTTCTCTGAAAGTCTCTGGTAGGCTCTGGAAGAGTTCTGAATTAATATCTTAACACTTTTCCTAAATGCGTGATGGTGACATTTGTAATCTGGCTTCCTAACTATATGCATCCTATTGTCTTATGGTATTCCCAAAGGAGCGATGATGAGTCTGAGGCTACAGGGTTTGTTTCAGTCTTGTGATGTTGTGACCTGAATTATTACATTGTTTCTTGAGATAAAGTATAAAAGACAACAGCTCACACTAATGATTAAATTCACTTTTATACCCAATGTAACATCTTGGGAAGAATGTTGATTAAGGTATTCCTGGTTCACAGTATGTTTCCTTGTAATAAGAAAGAAGATAGAAAAGTGATAAATTCAATGCCTCACCAAATGGGCTATTTCGGTACCTTAATGAATCCATAGAGAGAGCATCCTTGATTTTTGTCATCTAGGACCCAAGTTAAGTGGGTGCTGGCTGCGTAACTGTGTGAATACTGACGTAGGTAATGTTTGTGAGCTCTAACAGGAGTAGCCCACACAGTTAAAGCTGATGGGACTGATGGTGTCACTTCCTGTGAGAACAGGTGGTGCTGACAATCCTTGAGAGTTTGGCTGTGGGTTAGTGATATATGCAAATTAGCATGTCTCTTATACTCAAGGAGCCTGGAGCTACTTCCTGAAATAGGAAAGAGTTATCAAATTCATAAATCAGGGTCAAGTTTCCTGCTAGGATCAACTAAAATAGATGCTCAAGTTGGAATAGGTTCTATTTATTAGCTGTTACTGCTCATTAATAAGAGAGCTGCATTTGAATTTCAAAATAGGAAAGACGAAAAGAAAACGTGGTCTTAGAGAAAGAACTCTGCACTTGTCAGGAAATCTGGGTTTGAATCCCTGCTGTTCTACATTCACCTCATGTAATTCTGGACTGGTCCCTTCATCTTTGGTGGGCTACTTTAATTCATATGTAAATCACGAGTGTTAAATCAGATGACCTCTAATGACTTTTTTTAATTCAAATCCTATGATTTGAACATGATGGTGTTTCCTCGTTGGGGGTCCTGACCAGTCAGTTTTTTCACCAAACAGGAGCCGTCTGGAAATTTCACTGCCTGCTTAGGCTAAGAGAGAAGTAACCTGCACCACAGAAATAGCAAGAAGAGCCTAACAAGTTTGGGGGAAGCTACTGCCTTACGTGGATGTTACTAATTATAACAACGATAATAGCTTATCTGATGTTTACATATGTTTACAGGGTTTCCTCAGAAATACCTGGTGAGGTGCCTCAAGTGTTCTTCTCCCATTCTACAGATGAAGGAACTAAAACTTGCCTCAGAGACATTTATACAAATACAAATTGATGTGCCTAGGTTTTGATGTATTTTGAAACAATATTTCTTCACAAGCAATAGCTGTAGGGTTGCTGAATTCTTTCTGTTTTTTGATGTGTGTACAAGTATCCATAATTTCAAAGAGATATGCCAAGATTCTAATAGTTAACACTTAGTATACTGTCATACATGTAGTGGGTACTATTAATTTTTTCTTTAGATTGAATTAATGGGGCATTGTTGGAAAAGCACTGATTTTGGAATCATAGAAAAAATAAAGATGATATGTCTTGAACTAGAAGTTACTTTAGGCAACATTTAGGCAATAATAGTAGCCAGTACTTTAATATTTGCAAAGCTCTTTTTAAACATTATTTAATTTTATCCTCACATTGCCTCTTGGGGGATGTAAATACTGTTATCCTCATTTTACAAATGAGGAAATGGAGGCAGACAAAGATTAAGTGATTTGCTCAAGGTTACTCTTCCAGTAAATGTTTTGAACTAGTTCAGAGCTCAGGGTCTTCCTGACTTCAGTTCTAGCCCTCTATCCATTGTGCCACCTAGGTAGCTAGTCCAATCTGACCATTTAATAAATGAGGAAAACATGAGAAGACTTGGGTTCAAATATTACCTCTGACTTTTACTGCTTGTGTAACCTTGGACACAGTCCTCAACCTCATATTCTTCTATTGTAAAATGAGGAGCTGGATTATATGGCCTCTGAGATTCCTTCAGACTTTAGAGCTATAATCTTACATTTGTGTTTTAAAGGTGCTAGTCCCGTCAATCAAGCAGTTGAAAGTGGGGCAAGAGGAAAAGGAAAAGAAGTCCTCTGAATTTCGCCACCATTTCATGTTTCACAGTGACTTGAGCACAAACCTCTGAACGAGGGGAAGTTCCTTTAGAGAGAGGGAAAAATCAAAGCAGGTTATGTTTCAAGTCTTTGTTTGAGGTCCCACTAATCATATTTCCATTCTGTTCTAGCAGAGGACATAGTGGTGGGAGAAGGAGAGAGGAACAGAGAGACAGTGTTGTGCTCACTAATGCTTTCACCTTTGTAGGAGACTTTTAGTAAATTACCATTTTCAAGGCACCATTAAAATCCTAGTAGTCAAATTTTGTTGTCCAAATAATGGTTATAAATTTGTTCATTTTGGAAACTCCTCTTTTTAAAATAAATGTACTTTTGATAGCAATTTTTCTTTGCCTTAGATAGGCCATAATGTAAATGTGTGTCAGAGTAACTAAATCTATTGTCATTACCATTTAATAGTAATCATAGCTAGCATAGATACAGTGTTTCAAGGTTTGTAAAGCATTTTATGTATGTTAAATCACTTTATCATTTCAACCCTGTAGGGGTAGATTGTGTTAGTATCCCCATTTGAGAGATGAGAAAATTGAGTCTGAGAGATATTAAGTAATTTATTCAAGTTAAAACAACTAGTGAGTGTCTGGGGAAGGATTCAATCTTAGGTCTTCCTGACTCCTAAGTCCGATGCTCTGTATGTTATACCACCTGCATGTCTCATTTTATGAAAATCTAAAAACAATCATCAAATAGAAAATGAGATGGCCTAGTTTAAATTGTATGTGTTCATACAAATTTTATTGCATCAACCTCAACATAAGTCACCCCCAGTTTTGTCTTAAACCTGTTCATGAAAATTGCCTAGTTACTATTGTTCTCAGGCAAAGTCTCCTTGAGATTCAGATCATTTTATATGATACTGAATTGTCTGGCTCCAAATCTGGGTAGCTCCTCCATATCGGATATTTACTTAAAGGGAGAAAAGATGCTAAAGGTAAAGATAAATTGACTCTCTACCAGTCATGGTCCTATCAGCAGATTTTTGCCTGAGCAGATGCCCTCAGTAACTAAATGGGATTCTAGCACTAAGAGTTTCGGGTTTTAAACTAAAGATAGTTTAAATGAGAGGTGTACATCATCATTAAACACCTATGAAACTGGGTAGCTATAATGGAAACACCGGTTTGGTGCCAGAGAAATATAGAGGACAAATATAGCCTGCCTTGGAGCCTTAATCATGATCAGAAAAAGATGAATTTTTATTCCCTTCAAAGAATGTGGGGCAGACAAAATTTTAAAATTAGCATTACTAAAATATTAAGAATGCTACTTATTACCTCCATAGCACCAGCAGCATGTTCCCTGCGTCATAGTCATACTTGACTCCTCACTCTCCTGTACCTCATTGTAACCAGGAAGTTATAAAGTCTTATTGGGTTTACTTCTGTAATATCTCTTCTGTTCTCTTTCCTATTCTCAAGGCTGCCTTAGATCAGGACTACTTTGACTTTTAAATACACCACTGTGAGAGCCTCCTAACTGGTCTCTTACCTCCCTACTCCACTATACCTCTACAAAGCTTTCCCTTGTGCACTAGTCTCACCAGCTCATTCCTCTACTTAATAAATTCGAATGTAATCTTAAAACATCTAGACTGAATTTCAGACTCCATTCTTTGGTACTGATGGCCCTTCCCAACCTGGCTGCAACTCACTTTTTGAACCTTATTGCATAGTATTATTCCCCTTTCTTCATTCTCTTTCATTCATTCTGTGGTCTAAACAAATTATCATTCTTGCTGTTCCTTACATATAACCCTCTACCTTCTTTGCCCATGTCATTGTACAGGAGCTGTCCCACAAGCCTGGTACACCCCCTTTACTCACCACCTCTTACAGATTTCCTTCAAAGATCAGCTTATCTCATCTGTATACATGAAATATTTCCTGATGCCCTATTTTCATGTTTATTTCATATTCATTTTGTATACATATATTTATATGCACTTATTGTCTTTCACAATAGATTTCAAGTTTGAAGAGAAGAACTTCTTCTTTGTATGCCCAGCAGTAGCATGATGCCTGGCATATAGTAGGCACTTAATAAA
>JAQQSK010012170.1:0-11978 GCA_028658325.1 Potorous gilbertii
ATAACCCTTGAAATCAGGAGTTTAAAATGGAAATATTGATGCAACCTTAAACACACTAGAGTGAACTGTGCTGCTCTGATAAGAGGAAAATGTATGTTTGACTTTGGAAGATTCATCATCTTTCCAAATCATGATTAGTTGGTGGCAGGACAATATAACATTGAATTGTATGCAAAGATAACCAAGATTTGAAATATGAATCTTTTGCCACTGCAAGAGATGGAGATGACAGTTGTAATCTCTTCAAATTCATAATTTACTGAGTTTGAGGCAGGTTGGGAGTGATTGATAGTCTCTAGGTAGAGTTTTAGTGATTTGAAAATCATTTTATTACATTACGCAAATGGGAAAGCTAAAAGTTTTAGTCAGGCCTTATCTATAACTTATACAGCTTTTGGAAATAGTCCTACCTCTGGAAGCTTATATGTGTACGTTTTTTGCTGAATCATTTTAGACTGTTTTGTTTATCATCTATTCTGCAGTGAGTGCTATATACTAAAAAAATTAAACACAACTGTGGCGCCCCTAGAGATAAACTCTCTAGTAATGAGAAGGGGATGGAATCCTAGTCCTGTCTTAAGAAAAGTCACTATCTCCTTAGTTGTTTCTAGTGCTGTCCACTGTACATTCATGTCTTGAACAAATAAGGAAATACATGTGGGTGAGTGCCGAAGTTTATGTTTATAGCTATGTAAAACATAATGTATAAAGGAATATTATTAGAAATGATTGCCAGCTGTACCCATTTGAAATGTGAAGAATAGGAATAGTTTGGTTTTTGAATTTCTACCATTGATCAGAACAGTCAATAATGCCTTTGGCTATCCCCCTCATCTTGCCTTTCTTTTCCTATGGTCTAGAAAAAGAAAATTTCTTCTATGGTTAGTGTGCAAACTGCTACATCTGATCCTAATTTTGATAGTGCTGCATCTGCATCTTCCCAGGTATACTACTTCAGGTCATCTCAATTTCCACTTCTTGACTAGGAAGGTGAGACAAAATGTCAATCTCGTGTTTAATAAGGTTCTAAATCACTTTCCCCTGTGAAGTCTTCAATACAGTTTGCCTTCTTCACTCCAGTCATAGGCTTATTTAGAATGCCATGCCTTCACCAGCCCTCCGGAGTTTTATAGAGTCAGTTATATGTGTGTGAGTGTGTGTGTGTGTGTGTGTGTGTGTGTGAGCAAATAGGAAAGAAAGAAATGGAAGATTTTATTTGGGGCCTGAAAGTTATTTTCTTTATCAAACAAAAAATGTATATAGTAACATTAATTAATACTTTATGCCTGAAAATGGAGGAACCCCCACCCATTCTACATCATCTTAAACTTCCCAAAATAAGAACATCAAATACACAAATAGATATGCTTCAAGAAATATGTCCCCATTGACCAATCTTCTTGTTATACTTACACCTTCCTAACTATCCTCATTTATAATTGTTGTAGTCACCAACATATTATTTGAGATTTTAAAGATATGGCATAAATATCAGTCCATTGTAGACCCCTGGGGTCCCAAAGAGGCATAAGCACAATACTTTATCTTCCTTTTCCAGTGACATACAAATAAGATTCTCAAAATAGTTTATGAGGCAGAGATATCATGTTACCATTCCCACAAGTATACTCCAAAATCTCTTTTGGCCCCAAATACAGTTATCCAAATTCAATAAATAGCATCTAACAATATTTATTAGAGATCACAATTTACTTACTACTTAAACAGTGTCTTGGTAAGTTGTCTTTACCTCCCTACCTCCCATATATAAGCTCTTACTCCTTTCCACTCTGTCCATTTATCTATATGAGAAAGCACAACAGATTTTTTTCAGTAGAGAAACTTTACATTTCCAACGGTCCTTGGCAGTATGTTGACAGTGTAACCCTATGTGGGTGATGACTAGAACTATCATTCTAATATTACAACTATGATATCTATCAACATGAGTTAGAGAAGGGTCTTCGACAGAGTGACCCAAACTCCAGTGCCTGAAATGGCCTGTTGCAATCCAAAGGCAATGAAGAAAAGAAAAAGAGGAAAATAATACTTTCTATATCAGAAGGAAACATTTTCTTTTCAGAGATTCCTTAAACTTGTAAAACTATTTCCAAAATGATTTAGTATCTGATGACAATTCACAATCATGGTTCTCATCAGGTAAGAAACCAAACTGATATTTGCCTTGTGGGTTGCCAACCTTTGAGAACAGGGCTCTCACTGGCCAGAACCTTCTTCCAATCCTTACCCAACTCACCCCACTCCAACACTTAAAACAACTATTATCAGTTGGAATAAGTGGCTTTCAACCTTGGCTTTATGTATACTTACGTTGCTTTTTCCACTACTTCCATCCATATATGAAGTCGTCATATTAGTCTACTTGTTACAATTCCATATCCTATCACCAAGCCTTTCTACTAGCAGTCTCCTATGCTAGCAATGCTCTCCTTCTTCTCTGAATCTTTGTTTTCCTGTATTCTTCCAAAATTAAGCTCAAATTACAACTTGCGCAGGAAGGTTTTTCATGGTTTCCTCCACTTACTAATGTCTTTTCCTCTGAGGTTGACTTTTATCTACTTTGTATATAGGTTGTATCTACCTAGTCATTTTCATCCTAGAAAGTAAGTTCCTTACTCAAAGTTTAGGAACAAATGTTGAGAATTGTTTTTGTATGCAACTGGGAAATAAGAAGTACAGGGTATAGAAATCTATCTTGCCCTACAAGAAAAGAGAGAAGTTGGGGATAAGGGAAGGGAGGGATGTTCTAAAAGGGAGGGAAGATTGGGGAAAGGGGTGATCAGAATGCATGGTGTTTTGAGGTGGGAAAGGAGAAATGGGGTTAAAAGTTGGAACTCAAAATCTTGTGGAAATGAATGTTGAAAACTAAAAATAAATATATTTTTTTAAAAAGTGAATTCCTTGATAACTCACTAGTACTTAGTACAATGTCTGACACATAGAAAATATAATAAATTGTCACTGACTTTCTGACTTTGACTATTGGTAAAAGAAAGCCCTATTAAATTGGTGCAAGGGTGCTTTCAAAGCTGATATAAGATTTGCTATTGAATATATACATGAAGGGGCTAGAAAGTAGAAAAGTCAGTAGAATATTCCTTGCCCCAAGGGCTTGACATTTTGTTTGGTTTTACCACCCCACCCCCTATATGCAAACTCTTATTCCTATCCATTCTGTCCATTTATTTGCATGAGAAAGCACAATGGATTTTTCAGTGGAGAAACTTTACAATTCCAAATGTCCTTGGCAGTATGTTGACCATGTAGCCCTGGATGATGATGATGATGACTAGATGGATGATGGCTAGAATTAGCATTCTAATATTATAACTATAATACATATTATCAGCATGAGTTACAGTAAGGTCTTCTACAGAGTGACCTAAGCTCCAGACCAAAGGGTTTAACTCAAAGAAAATATTAAGCCATAAGTTTCTTGCTAATTAAGAAAACCCTGCTCTGTTAGGTTAATAAGTATGAGTTTAGGCTAACAACAACAACAACAACAAAATCTTCCGAAGATGAAAGTAATTTTAGTGGAAAATCTAAAAAGGATCAAGTTACTTCTTAAATGGGTGTCAATTAGCAGAGATGATTGTTTCTTTTTTTTTTGCCTCGTGTATGACATATCGACTGTACAATTGCTGCTTTTTTAAAAGAAGTGTGAAAACAAAACAAACATTTCAAAATCCATTCTTCAAATATGGAAGAGATAGCACCATTGTCAACAATATCAACTGAAGCTAGAAGCTGAAAACAGAGAAAAGTTATGTAGTCAATTAGAACATACCTAGTGACATTTAGCAAAGACTAGAAAATCAGTGTCTGATATATTTTATTCACCCCCAAAAGTAGTCTGAGACAGAATGGAAACATCTTATAGAGACATAGTAAGTAGCAGGGAGTAGATCTGGTGGGAGTAATATGATGTCATCACCAGACCACAGCTTCACAGGCATGAAATATCTCTGCACATATTTAGCCATGTGTCACATTTCCTATAAATATGCTTGGTACATAATAGTACTAAGTGTTTGTTGACTGACTAATTGGCCAGCTATATAGGTGCTCCAGCCACACATCTTTCTTTATGTGCACCCCTCCATACTTGTTTCCTTTGTGTGTTCAACTTCCGAACTGAAAATGTGTAGATTTGTAGGATCATCTCTGGATGTTGGGGCAGGTTTCTCTAAGAAACCCAAACAGAAAACTGGTGCTATGCTGAGAACTATGTGCCTGTGAATTATAGTGTGGCATTGGAGAAGACCACAATGGAAAAGACTGGAATAAATAACAACATTTGAAACCTAATGACCAGAAAATGAATATTGATTAGACATGGCATACAATGTAGTTGGATAGATAGCCACTACAATCAGTCTTTATCTCTTTCTGTACCTCAAACAAAGCTTTTCTCTCATATTAGATAGTTATTCTTCATACCAGCTTTATATTGCTTTCTGGATCAAAGTACAAAGAGATACTAAAGCCTTGAACTGAGAAAAAAAAGTATTACTCTTTTATTTTTTGATTATTTTACCTAAAGATTCTTTAAAAATGATGGTAAAATACATTAGTTAAAAAAAATTCCTCTATTTTCTCCATGTTTTAAAGTTATTTAGTAGGGGTCAGGATGTGATCTGAGAGGCAAGTTCTGGACTTAGAAAGTAAATTGGTAAGATACTGAAAGGGAGAATGTATTTAAAATCAAAGGTGGCAAAGAAAAATAATACTTGCACATATAAATCAGTTATAAGTTATGAGTGGGGAGGAAGTTGGTATACTAGTTTGAAGTTATTATGGCTTATTAAATGTTGCAGATATGGAGGATATTCCATTGTACCCATCTCCTGTGAGATTTTTGTTTGTTTGGTTTTTTTGGTCTAAGCAAGAGTCAACTGCTCCTGCATCCAGACTCTTATCAAATGAGGTGGAAAGCTCTATTTGATCAGAGTAGCCAAATTATAGATTGTCTTTGGTCTGACATTTGTGTTCGGTTAATTTCTCTGCAGGCTAGTTAGAACTGGAAATGATATTCTGCTCTGTACTTAGAATCTGAGCCAAACCACTTGCTTATGCTTCTTGCTTCTGAGTAGAACTTTCCTCTTTTCTTGGTATACCACCCAGGTTCTCTGGGGCAAGAATATCATTCCCAAGAGAAGGCTGGATCCATGATCTAGAAAAATAGAGGACGACAAAACTTCCAGTGCATATCTGTACCCATTTCAATGCTTTGCTGTGGGACTGGTGGAGTCTGAAATTGACTGGGGGACCTGATCTTTCCATGATACATAGCTTCTCCTAGGGCACTGCAATATTCAGCCAGTAGTTTTCTTGGAAATGGCATGCTCCTGGTTACTCTAGCTCCCAATGGAATCAGATCTCTATGTATAACTCCCTATTCCAAGTTGGACTAGACAAAAGATTCACAACGTTCTTGCTTTTATTGTTTTTCAAGATTACCCTATCAAGATTCAGTGTGCACACTTTCTAGATCTTTTTTTTATTAGAAGATTTGTAGAAGGGATCATGGCTTCACTGGTTTCTACCATTCCACTACATTGGTGTCTCCTATTTATCCTGTGATTTTCATATTCTTTCTTTGTATATTTCTTTAAAAAGTAAAATTTTAGTAACATGATTTCCATTAATTCCCACTACAACTGGTTAACTATCACTTGAAATGGGAAGAAAATAGATCTGGATTAAAGTTAATAGGATAGGAAAAGTGAAGGAGGAAAAAGTTTGGAGGAATGAGGCACAAGGAAAAAAATTTAAAAATAGAAGTTTGTGGTGTGAGAAAAGAATATTAGAGTTCTAAATCATGAATGTACAAAACATATGCATGGGGCAGAGTCAAAATGACCAAGTAATGGCAGAGAATTAGGTAAGTTCCTCTAAATTATCTTCTAAACAGCACTAAAATGATACCTCAAAATGAATTCTGGAGTGGCAGAACCAACAAAAAGATGATGTGAAAGAATTTTTCTTACCAAGACAACTTAGAAGGTCAGCAGGAAAATTCTGTCTCGCTGGAATGAGAGTGAAGTTCAGTCCAGGCCAAGCTACCCCTGGCAGGCCAGGAGATAATCCCTGGCCTCTGCACCAGGTAGCCAATAGTGGACTAAGCCCAGTACAAATCAGAGCAGGTCTTGGGGATGAACGAATGGACACCCATGGATGGTAAGGTAGTCAGACAATTGATCAGAAAGAAATTATAAGAAAACATATGTATGATGGTATAATCAAGTATTTGATTATTCTTTTATAAAACTGAGGTCTCTCCATGCATAATGTGTCCTAATTCTTGACAAAATGAGATTTATTAGAAATTCTGTGGAATTCTCCAAAATTTATTCTGTATCTCTCATATATTTACTTACATTTTTAAATTTATGAAAAAAATAATAAAGAGTGAACCATTTGATATGATAGGGTTATTTTAACAGTTTCTGGTTTTCTGTTTAAAAAAAAAGAATAACAATCAGTACCTTAGTTACTATTTTTACGTACCAACATATTGTGACATAGATGTTGAGGATGCCAATAGACTTCAGTCCTCATGTATGAGAAAGTGTTCATAGATAAAACGTAATGCTTTAGTTTAAGTACTGCATTCCTTAAGGAAAGTATGGGAGATTACTGTAATCAAGATCTTCAGAGGATGATTTTAGAAGGGTGAAGTGAAGTCTAAAACAAGAGAAAATGATGAATGATAGAAACAAAAGGAGAGTCTAGAATCTGTTGGGAGGTGCAAGGAATGTGTTTCCTGGCCACATATGATTGCAGTAAGAGTCATTTACCCAGAGAAGATGGTGAGCAATGATACAATAGTGGGGGGGGGGGTAATAAGAGGTTTACATGAACACAAGAAGATGAAATCTTTGTAACATAAAGAGGTCTCAGATCAAGGAAAATTTTGTTCTAACAGAAATGTTCCAGCAAGCACAATTAAAAGAGAAAATTACAGAGAAAGATAAATGAATTGCCTGTGGTGGAGTAAGTCCATATGAGAGAAAGTGGAATGATATGAGGTAACTGGTGTTTTCTGATTGTATAGAATAGTATTTCCTTTTTATTTAAATTGATTTATTAATTTTTTACTTTTCAACATTAATTTCCATAAAATTTTGAGTTCCAAATTATCTCCCCTTCTCTTCCCTCCTCCACCCCAAAACACTATGCATTCTGGTTTCCCCTTCCCCCAATCTACCCTCCCTTCTATCACACCCCTCACTTCCCTTATCCCCATCTTCTCTCTTTTATTGTAGGGCAAGATAGATTTCTGCAACCCACTACTGGTATTTCTTATTTTCCAGTTACATGCAAAAGCAATTCTCAATATTTGTTCCTAAAACTTTGAGTCTTAACTTCTCTCCCTTCCTCCCTATTTACCCATCCCCACTGAGATGGTAAGCAATTAAATATAGGCTATGTATGTGTAGTTTTGCTAAAGACTTCCACAATAGTCATGTTGTGAAACACTAACAATATTTCCCTCCATCCTATTCTACCTCCCATTTATTCTATTCTCTTTTGATCTTATGTCCCTCCCCGAAAGTGTTTATTTCTCATTACCTTCCTCCTCTCATTTGCCCTCCCTTCTATCACCCCCCACACCCCACTTATCCCCTTCTCCCCTACTTTCCTGTAGGGTAAGATAGATTTTCATACCAAATTGAGTGTGCATGTAATTCCTTCCTTAAGCTAAATGTGATGAGAGTAAGCTTCACTTTTTCCCTCTCACTTCCTCCTTTTTCTCCTGCATTGAAAAAGCTTTTTCTTGTCTTTTTTATGAGAGATATTTGCCCCATTCCATTTCTTCCTTTCTCCTCCCAATATATTCTACTCTCACCCCTAAATTTTATTTATTTAGATGTCATCCCTTCCTGTTCAAATCACCCTGTGCTCTCTGTCTATATGTATGTGTATAATCCCTCCAACTACTCAAATGCTGAGAAAAGTTTCAAGAGTTACAAATGTTATCTTTCCATGTAGGAATACAAAAAGTTCAGCTTTAGTAAGTCCCTTATGATATCTCTTTCCTGTTTACCTTTTCATGCTTCTCTTGATTCTTGTGTTTGAAAGTGAAATTTTCTCTTCAGTTCTGGTCTTCTCATTAAGAATGCTTGAAAATCCTCTATTTCATTGAATGATACATTTTCTCTTGAAGTATTATACTCAGTTTTGCTAGATAGATGATTATTGGTTTTAGTTCTAGTTCCTTTGACTTCTGGAATATTATATTCCAAGCCCTTGATCCCTTAATGTGAAAGCTGCCAGATTCTGTGTTATCCTGACTGTATTTCCACAATATTCAAATTGTTTCTTTCTGACTGCTTGCAATATTTTCTCCTTCACCTAGGAACTCTGTAATTTGGCTACAATAGGCCTAGGAGATTTTCTGTTCAGATCTCTTTCAGGAGGTAATCCATGAATTCTTTCAATATTTTTTTTACCCTCTGATTCCAGAATATCAAGTTAACTTTCCTTGATAATTTCATGAAAGAAGATGTTAGGCTCTTTTTTTGATCCTAGTTTTTAGGTATTCCCATAATTTTTAAATTGTCTCTCCTGGATCTATTTTCCAGTGAGATATTTTACATTATCTTCTATTTTTTCATTCTTTTGGTTTGGTTTTGTAATTTCTTGGTTTCTCATAAAGTCATTAGCTTCTGTCTGTTCTATTCTAATTTTTAAAGAACTATTTTCTTCAGTGATCTTTTGAACCTCCTTTTTCATTTGGCTAATTCTGTTCTTTAAAGCATTCTTCTCCTCATTGGCTTTTTGGGCCTCTTTTGCCATTTGAGTTAGTCTATTCTGAAAGGTATTAATTTCTTCAGAATTTTTTTAGGTCTCCTTTAGCAAGTTGTCGAGTTGCTTTTCATGATTGTCTTGCATTGCTCTCATTTCTCTCCCCAATCTTTTCTCCACCTCTCTTACTGGATTTTCAAAATCCTTTTTGAGCTCTTCTATTGCATATTTATTTTGATGATTTTGGATACAGAAACTTTGACTTTTAGGTCTTCCTCTGATGGTATGCCTTGTTCCTCCTCCTCAACTGAAAGGATGAAAGAAATACCTGCTCACCAAGAAAATAACCTTCTATTGTCTTATTCTTTTTCCCTTTTTTGGTTATTTTCCCAGATAATTTCTTGACTTTTGAATTTTCTCTCAAGGGCAGGGTATAATCTAGGGACCTGTAAGTTCTCAGTTTCTCCACGGTGGCACAATCAAGGGAGAGGAGATTCTTACTCTCCTGGCCTGTGCTCTGGTCTGTGAGCAGGATTCCCTCTCCAGAATCTCCACCAGCTCCATCAAGCCAGCCAGCACTCCCCTTTACCCCAGGGGTGCCACTCAGGGCTGAGATCCAGATCAGCTGCTCCATTTTCCCCCGAGCTTTAGGCCAGGCTCCAACAATGGAAGGCCCTGCTGCCTGCAGCCAGGGCTAGACTGCTTAGTTCCTTCTCTCTAAAGTGAAAAATCTTTCTCACTGACCTTTCAAGTTATCTCTGGTGTTTATGAATTGGGGAATCTGAGAACCCCAGGTGCTGCTGGTGGCACCTTGAACACTGCTCCAGTCCTGTCTTTGTCATGGCACCATCCACGCTGTGCTGCTCTCTGCTCTAAGCCTGGTGCAGTAGACCTTTTCTGTTGCCCTTCCAGGCTGCCTTAGCCTGGAAATCTCTTTTACTCTGTTGTTTTTGTGGTTTCTGCTGCTCTAGAATTTGTTTAGAGCCATTTTTTTACAGATATTTTATGGGCTGTGGCAGGAGACCTTTTAGAGGTGTGTCCTTCTACTCTGCCCTCTTGTCTCACCCCCACCCCCATCCCAGACTAGTATTTCAAATCAAAAGGATCAGTAGGTGAGATTTATCCTGGACCAGGCCTGACTAAAGACCTATCACTATCAAGAATGGAATAAAGTGAGGTGCTAGTAGACTATGTTATATTGAACAAATAAAAAAAAGTTTATTCAATAGTAGCATAGAATGGATATTCAGAAAGGATACAGCATTGAGTTAGCTCTGTGCATCAGTTTCACATTTGCCAGAGTACTGTGCCCACTCAGCAGAGTATATCAAGCCTGAGGGACTCCATTAATGCATTCACTTAAGTGATCAGAGAGCTATCGTTTGAACTTCATCTTTTAAAACAATTAAACCTGATGAATAATTGCAATTTAAGGAAGACACACCCACACCCCCGCCCCCCCCACACACACAAGTCTAGCCTGCATGGCATATCTATTACTACAAGTGTATTCCTCTTCTTTATAATAAGGTTCTAAATATTTACTAAGGGTCTTTCTATCACTTAAATGGTCTTACTTTACTAGACAGTCTTGACCTTGAAGATTCAATAAGTACATGCAACATATGATAAGAAAAATCACAAAAGCTCCAAGATTAAAAAAGAAATAATGAATCCTAAAGAGATATAGTCCTTATTGTATCTACCGTAGGGAGAGAGTTATTGAGGACAATTCCTAGTGGTTCTCACACTTTATAATATTGATAAAAAATAGGGGCAAGTTCCAGGAACACAAAGGCCACAGAGCAGATGATGACACTTCCATCATAGTAACTAATCCTTATCATGTGTCAGGGTGACTTATAGTAAGGTAGCTTATCCCTTTGCCTCCCCCCCCCCCCAAGGTAATAAAGTCTTTATTCTCTTGTACATGGCCTGTTTCAGAGTCTACCTTCATAATGTAATTCATCCCCTACCACTATCCACTCAGTGTTCACTTACCCACAAGTCAGGATTATCGCCATTTCCTAGAAGACCCACTAAGGGAGAATGTCATATATTTGCCCTTTAATCAGTCTTTGTTAAAGAATTACCTATTTATTCAAAGAGGGCTGAGTAATGATGTAGAAACAATTCAATCTTTTTGCTGTTATTAGAAATCAAGGAACTTTCAAAAATGCCCCACCTTTGGTCCTCTGATAAAGGACAACTGTGGAGCTGACCAATGAACATTTCCATAGCAGCGATGTGGAGTGGCTTCATAAAAAAGTTATTTGGTCTACATATATCTCATTTATTCTAAACCCAAGGCTGAACTAGCAGTCTTCTCTGAGTAGTTCCTGACCTAGTATAATGGGAACCTATGGCTAGGTGACCAGAAAGGTATGCCAAGAATTCCATCCTTAGTTTTATTAATTCCTATTAAGTCTTTAAGAAAGTTTTATTGCTCTTTTTTGTTTTCTTGGAGACGGGAAACTTAACGTACCCTATGTGGAGTATAAGATTATCCCACCAGCAGGTGAGACCTAGAAAGCCATAAGTCAGGACAGTAGTAGGATTTTAAATACTACCAGGAAACACACTGCCTGACACCTAAAATATGGACTTAATAAATGTTCATTGACTGATGTGTTGTTGACAGTATTGTTGTATCTTCAAGGATTCTATGATGGCAGAGGGCAATCATAGTTATTTCACTGCTGAGAAACAAGGAATAAGAGAGATTAGGTCAACTCAATCATTTGGGTCTGTAAATAGATTGTATTTGGGTCATATCTTTTCCCTTTCCTCTACTCTGGATTTACTTAAATAAGTAAGTCCAATTCTATGCCTTTATTCTCCATCATTTTAATTTAACAAATGAGTTGCTATATGAAAAGTGTTTTGTGCTCTTTAAAATTTTATGTAGATGATAGCTACATTATTTTTACTAATACTATTTTTATTATCAATAATTGCAGCAACATTATTTTTAATGTTCTTTTTGAATAGAATATATCCTTCCTGGAACTGTTTTCTAGTCATCACTCATCCTATCTAGTATGAATGATAGATGGTTTTGAGTTTAAATTTTCCTTATATTCAGATTTCAAGTTCATCTTGCATATAACCTTGGATGACCATAATCACATAATTTATTAAATATAACTTGATAATTTAATTTCATATCATATTTCATATATTTCATATTTCATTATATTTCA
>JAQQSK010012171.1:0-11978 GCA_028658325.1 Potorous gilbertii
TGCTGGTGATACAAACATGCAAGGGAAACAGTTCCTGACCTCACAAAATTTACATTCTCATCTAATTTGGTTTATACATATAAAGCACTTTCATCATGTGCATATTTTGGAAACTGAAAGATTGAATATTACACTGTTGGTGACTTGTTTTAATTCAAATTAAATCTGAATATTTTGGGTCACTTTCAAAAATATTATTGTTGGACTATACTTGTGAGGTATGGCATGACATGGGAGCAAAATGAGTGACTTGTCAGAGGTCTTGGGTTCAAATCCTGATCTGGAACTTACTATCATGTAACCTTTGGCAAGTTACTTAATTTTCCTGTGCCTTGGTGTGCTCAACTATAAAATATAGAGATTGGCTTTGATAGCCTGTGGGGTTCCTTATGGTCTTTGATCTAGGACCCTCTTACTTAGAACTCCTGATGAAGAAACTCTCCTTAAATGTATAACTGCAATTGCTTTGTAATTTACAGTCTTTCGGTTGCCTGGGACATGGAGAGGTTGTTATGTGTCAGAAGCAGTATGTACTTGAAGGCAGGCTTTCTACCCACCATATAGTGCTGACAAAGAATGGTCTTTATGCTCTCTTTATTACTTTGTCCAATGCTTTTTATAATTCTTTTAGAGATTTTGAAATCCCACTTGTTTTTTTTTATAAAATTTCCCACTCCATTTGTCCTTGTTGAGTCACCTCTATAACCCTTTGATTTCATAAAGAGCACACTAGTCAGGGAATGGAGATCATGCAAGCAGCTCTGAAGAGTCAGGGGATGGGGAGAGACTTGGCACAGACTGGACTGAGAACTCCTTTAAGCAAAGAGTAACTCTATGCTATTGTCAGTGATTAAATGGAGGGAGGGCATTTTATGGCTTCAGAAACTGGAACAGTTTCCAGGAGCTGAACAGATAGTGGCCTTAAATCATTCAAAGTGGTTTTCATTACATTCTGGCCATGTCTACACAATCAAAGTGAATCACAGGTGGATTTGGGCCATGCAATTCCAGTCAGAAATTCATTGTTGCTTTCCAAGTGGTTTATAACAAAGGCATCCCACTGAAGGAAATCCATTTAAGTGAGTAGGGCTGGCTGTCAACTCAGCTCCTGTTTCCCAAATAAGTGCTTAGTTCTCCCGTAACCACACCAGAAGGCTCCAGTTAGAAAACCAACTGAAGCTTTAAATACATACCAGGATGTCCCTTTGGAAGCTGATCAAACACTTGCTCTTTGGAACTTTTTTTCTTGCAGACTGAGGTGGGTTACATCACTAATCTTCATTCCATGGAAAGGTAGTCAACTGTTGGGAAAGTCAGCATTCTGTATGTGACAGCAATGTAGCTTGATTATTTTAAAATCAGAACATGCTTCATTTTAGAAGGGAACAGAGAGTAAATACTAAAGGATGGCTAGTTCTCAAAGAATAATGTGGTGAAGTTAAAACTCAGATGTGCTGAGGTTGTCCAGGAAAGTTAAGGGCAAAAAGGCTTTTGTGTTAGACAAGAGAGGAGAATGAAAGGAAGGATGCTTAGGAGAGGTACAGCAATGATATTACCTAGCCAAGAGAAGGTAGGACTGTTCAACTTAAATTGTTTCTTTTTCTCTCTGCCAAGGAGAATGATCTTTGGGTTACAAAGGGTAGAACAAAATAGCTGATTAGTTGATACCCAAGATAAGTAAGAATATAGTAAGAAAGTCCTTACCTGCCCTAGTGGAGTTTAATTAATCAACAAGCATTATTACCAGGCTTAGATATACTACAGGATGCTGATAGATTTTACTGATGGGATTTCTGGGCCATTATCAGTAATCTTTAAAAGTGGTTTAGAATGGGAGGACCTTCAGCAAAATTGAAGAAGGACAAATTCCTGGTATTCTGAAACTAAAGAGAAGGGAATAGAGTGTGAAAACCAGGCTAACACGTTTGATTTCAATTTCTGGTGATATTATTGGTTTCATTATTAAAATATGGAAAGTGAACTGCTGGAAAAGGACATGGTGAAAGAAACAACGCAATTTCAAGAACAGGTCATGTTGGACTGACTTCATTCCCTATTTTGACTGGGCACTAAAGAGAGAGATCAGGAGAATTTATATGTATGCACACATATACACACATGTGCATATGCATCCACATATATGTATGCACATATATACACATACATGTAAACACACATACATTTTCCTATATAGTTGCATAAATATGTATACACAGATAAGTATGTGTGTCCAAGTCTATGTAGGTTCCCTGTAGTTTGACAATGTCACATTCTCATGGAATAGATGTGATGATATATGGACCAAATTTTACAGATAATGAAACTGACACTAAGAAAGAAAGGTTAATTGACATGGCCAGGGGACACATCCTTGGGAGTTGATAGAATTTGAACTCAGATCTTCCTGACCTCAAGTCCAAGATGACAAAGGTAAGTAGCAGAGCCAGCATTCCTAGAGTAGCTTTATTTCTTTTTGAGTTTGCATGAAAACTGCTCTGGTCATGTTTAATTAAAAATACCTTCGGAATTAGTAGATAGCACTAATGGAGATTAGCAGAGGCAGCCAATTTACCGGAGTGGGTTTGCTTTCTAAATTGCTGACTGTTATCAAGCTGCTTTTCTCCTTTGATGATTCAGATAAAAGAGTTGGTGTCACATAACAGTGCCTGGAAATGTTCCTCCATCTGCCAGACTGATTACACAGTCCTAGTTATGATTACTTTGCTATTACATTGATTTAGATGTATCCAATAGTGACTGAAGTAGGTATTAACTTATCAATGGCAATATTTGGGTGCAGTGCTTTGCACACAGTAAGTGCTTAATAATAAATTCTTGTTGAATTGAAAACAAACAAGCAGATAATAGGACTCATAGGTGAGATATTGATCAGTTCTTAGCAGCTCAGGGTTCTATAGGTTAGTTTTGTGGGCAACTAGGATGGATAGAGCACTGGACCTGAAGTCAGGAAGATTTAAGTTCATATCTGATCTCAGAAACATACTAGCTATGTGACCTTGGGCAAGTCACTTAACCTTTGTTTCCCTCAGTTTCCTCAACTATAAAGTGAGGGTAATAACCCTACCTCCTAAGGGGTCTTGTGAGGATTAAATGATGTATTTATCATGTGCCTGATGCTATGCCTGGTACATAGTAGGCATTTAATAAGTCCTTAATTTATATAAGAGAATATAGATAAGAACTAATACAGATAATATAAGATATCTCTCTATAGATTATATCAATAAGAAATGGATAAGAAATAAGAAAAAAAGAATAAATTCCCTTATTCTCTTTTCTTGTCACAAGCAGAGAGCAGGCTGAACCTTCAGTAAAATAAATTTAAAATATCATTTATTAAGAGATCACTCTGTGCCTAGCATTGTGCTAAGGATGAAAATAACAAGACAAGACAGTCTCTGCTATCAAGGAGATCGTATTCTAAGAAAGGGAGAAACATATCGAAGAATTCAGTTATAAGTCAAATGGAAAGGCTCACTGGTTGTCAGGGTGCAACAGCTAAGCAAATCCATCTTCTTTATTGCTATTTCCAGGGGGAAAAGTCTGATTGTCAGACATTGAACCATGTGATAGTACCAAGGGCTTTGGCGGTGAGGACTTTCTTTTCTGGGTTGTCCATAGCTATGGTTGCTGAGATGGGGTGCTGAAGCACCAGCAGAAGCAGTTGACATATCACATCTCCAAAGAATGCTTCCCTGGAAAATATAAGCTCTTTGAGAGCAGTGACTGTTCCTTTTTTCTCTTTGTATTTCCAAATCTAGCACAGCATCTGACGCATAGTAGGAATTCAATCAATGTTTAACTTAATTGAATTGAAGCCTCTAATATCTTTTGATTATAATGAACAGCACTGAGCTTCTGGCTACATACTTGCTCTGGGATCAAATTAAACCTTATTCAATAGAATTATTCTCACTAATTCTTGCATCTCCTGGGCTGAATCCTGTTTTCCTCATCTGCTTGACTACCTAGACACAAGATAATTGCTTACTTGTATCTGGTCTAAATTCATCACACTGGATTGGAGTCCTTGCTTTGGATATGTGCCGAACCAACAGCTCCATCCTTAACTCTGGTTAACCCTGTCCTTTTCCTATCCATGCCCTGATGTGACAGTCAGTTTGAAAAGCATGTATTAAGTATCTGTGTCAGATAGTCTCAATCATTTGAGGAATCAGTCAATCAAGGCTTCATTATTGCATAAATTAAAAATAAACCAAAAAGAACCTGTGATGGGCCAGGCAACCTTTATGATATCCTTTGAAATGAAAAAGCAGTTGGTTTTACAATGAGACTTTTATAAAATTGAATTTTAGCTAATTTAGGCAGCAGAGATACAAATGTCTTTTTTTCCAGCCCTCCTTAATCTTAGTGCCTTCCCTCTGTCAGTGTTCCCAATTTATCCTGTATTTATTTTGTTTGCATGTAGCTGTCTGCATGGTGCTTCCTTGATTAGACTCTGAACTTCTTGTGATTCCAAACTGCTTTTCCTCCCCTCACTTCTTTCTTTGTATTTCCAGCATTTAACGCAGTGCCTGGCACATAGTAGGTGGTTAATAAAAATTACTTAAATGATTGATTCATACAAAAGTAGAATGGAAGACAGGTTGGGGGAGGGAGAAGTCCAACAAACCCTCTAGGACAATTGAAACCTCCATTCCTACCATTCTGGACCAAGCATCCTGATTGTCTAGCCTCTAACTCTCAGTTTCAGTGCCTCAGCATGTAATTCCTCTCACAGGAGGATAAAGAAATGTTCTTATTGGCTTGTTCTATCACCTGACATCCCCCCCACTCTCAAGAACCAGACTTTTTTTGTGTTCAACTGTAGGATAGCTTTCCTCTTCTGGGTCTCAGGGCAACAATTAGAAAAACAAAACAAAACAAAACAATTTCAAGGAAAATGTGGGCAAAGTCTAAGACCAAAATGGTGCTGGTCCTTCCAGTGAAGTATTGGAAGATAGTAACTATATATTTCACTAGCTCTGGAGAATAGGGGAGCAAGTATATTATACAATCATCTCTCCCATCCTTTCTTCCTGTGCCTTTTACCCTTATTTTCCATTTCATTTACACTTGTGCCTGAATGAATTGGAGACTACCCTCATTACAATGTGTAGCCAAGAGGAAAAAAATAGGATTTTTCTCCAGAGACTGATGTGGATGTACAAGAAACTAACAAATAAATTTAAAAAGAAAATGTACAGAAGATGGCAACAAGGCTGGGTAACAGAAAATGAATATAAAAGCAAAACGAGTAACGAGAGTGTCAGGGATGCTAAAACTCAAAGTGAGCTGAGGCTGTCAAGAGAAACTAAGGAAGGAGAAAAATGGTTGTTTTTAGCTCTTGTCATAGGAAATAAATATATGATTTCCTTGGTCTTTGGAATTTTTAGATGAGGAAACTCCATCCAAATGACAAGTGCTGGTCAGCACCTTCCCTATACCTTAGAGAGCTGTTTAGGGCATTCGGAGGCTTAGAGATTTGCCCAGGGTCACTTGCCCAGGGTCCGGAGGTGGAACTCTATACCAACTCTCCTTCACTCTGAAGTCAGTTCTCTAACCATTTATTATGCTATTGATGACTTTGGCAATAAAAGGAAAGTGGTGGATGAAAATAGACAGAAAGCAGAAGTATTCATTTATTCTCATTTCCTTTGTTTTCTCTGACAGAAAGGATCATTACCTTTCATTTGGAAATGGGGTAACAAAACTAGCAAACTAGAGTTGATACACAAGATAAGGAAGGAGAGAGTATGAAGGCCGTTAGATACCCTGGATGAATTAATATCACCTGTCTCAGAGGAAGGAAGAATGAGCAGACGCCATTGATTGCTGAGTTGATTATGGAAGCTCAATTAAACTTTTTCCTATCCATATGTCCTTGTACAAGTCATTTTACCTTCAGTAGGCTTTATTTTCCTCTTCTGTAAATGAGGGTCTTTTTTCCTCTTCTGGCTCTAAAGTCAGTGATGTTAAGATCTTTGAAAAAAATGTGGAGAGTGAAAGAGATGTTTGACTGGAGAAGAGAAAATATAGTCTCAGGGTTCAAGAAAGAAGAAAGTTTATTCTTCAAAGCCTAGTTTGGTGAGCTTGACTATGATTCCTGCCAAAATTTTCAAGCATAGTAGTAAAATGGTGATTCATGAGCACTTAGGATAATGGTGATTGTTATGAACCAGCATGAGTTCAGCAAGAACAATTCATGTCAGACTCACATTTCCTTTTTTTTTTGATAGGGTTATTAGATTGGTTGATTAAAAAAATGCCACAGATGTATCTAGATTTCAAGAGGGCATTTGAAACAGAAAAAGGTTCTTGGGGTAACCTTGTAGAAAAAACATGTGGACTGAATAATAGTATGGTAAATTCAGAAGTGATTGAATGACCAGACTGAATATGGTGATTAATGAATTGGTGTCAACCTAGAAGGAGGTTTCTAGTAAACTAACTTGGGGATCTGTCCTTGGTCCTGTTCTCTTCAGTATTTCTATTTTTCACTTGGGTGAAGGCATAGATAGCATGCTTATCATTATTTCCTGATAACATGACACTGTGAGGGTTCGCAAACCCTGGATAATAGAATCAGCATACAGGCATGTCAATTAGATGAAATATTATAGGAATAAATGTAAGGTGTACTTGAGTTAAAATATAAATAGCTAACATTTGTATAATGCTTCAAGAAAATACTTTATTTTATCTCAGCTACTTAAGTATTGGATATTGGAAGTGTGGCTTGGTAATTTTGTATGAAAGATACATATACTCAGGTCTGAGTATGATATGAATCAAAAATATTACTGTGAACTTAGAATATATTGAGAAGTCATGTCCAGAACATGGAATGTGTTAGATCCACCATACCTTACTATAGTCAGATCACAACTGGAATGAAGAATCAGTTACAGATGCTAAGAAAGCTAATGATAAACTGGAATATCTAGAAGAGGGAGGGCAGATTTGTAGGAAGATTAAAGACCATGCTACATGAGAATTGGTTGAAGGAAATGGAAATATTTAGCCTGGAGAATGGAGTGTTGACATGGGAAAAGACATTTCTGTTTAAGTTTTTGAGGCATTGTCTTTGAAAAGCATAGAATAGGAATCATCTGTTTGACCTCAGGTGGCAGAATTAGTAGCAAAGGGTGGGAGTAACTGAGAAGTAGCTTCTGCCTGCTATGAGGGAGAATTTCTCAATTTTCTTAGCCATGAAACTGTCTAAAATGAATAGTCTGCAATAATAATATTAAAAATAACTAGCATTTGTATAATAAGTTTAAGGTTTGAAAAGTGCTTTACACATGTCGTCCAACTTGATACAACAACCTGGTGAGATAGGGGCTATTATTATTTTTACGAGTAAACTGAGGATCATTAAGTGACTTGCTTAGGGTCACACAGTTAGTTGTGCCAATGACAGCATTTGAACCCAGGTCTTTCTGACTTCACCCTATCCATTTTACTACCTAGTTATGTCAGGAGGCAGTGAATTACTTCTTGCTGGAAGCAGAGGTTGAATGACCACTTGTCAGGGATATTATCACAGGATTCCTATTCAGGAAAGGGTTAGACAGAGCATCTTTGAAGGCAATTCTAAATGGGTTGAAATTGTAAGCTTTGGTATAAAACTGGGGATTGCAACATTTTCTTCATGTGTACTCTGTATCTTTCTGTGTCTCTGTCTCTCTGTCTTTGTCACTCTCACTCTCTGAGATTTTGCCAGGGGTGGAGAAACTTGAGTGTGGAGACTTCTTCCACCACTGCATATCATAAAATTGGGCAACTCCTATGTAACTTGTACTGTAAGAAAGTTTACTAGAGTACCATGAGATTAAATGACTTGTTCAAAGTCACACAGCCAGTTTGTGTCTGAGGAAGGACTCGAAACCAGGTCTTCCTGACTCAAGATCAGTCCTACCTCAATACTTAATTCTTATTGAAGCTAATCATTGAACAAGGGCTTACTATGTGCCAGGAACTGTGCTAAGCTTTGAGATACAAAAAGAAAAGCAAAAACAGCTGCTTCTCTCAAGGAATTTACATCCTAATGGGAGAGAGAACATGTACCTTAATAGTTATATACAAAATATGAGATGATGGAAATCAATCCTAGTTGAGAAAGCATTAGACACTGGGCAGGGAAAGCCTTCTTCAGAAGGCATTATTTGAGTTGAGAAATGGAAGAAACCAGGGATGCTAAGAGGTGAATGTAACGAGATTGAATATTTCACTAATGGAGAACAGCCAGTATGGGGGAATGGAGAAGGGAGAGGGAGAAGACTCAGAAAGGAGAGAGAATCCAGGAAAAAATGGTTGTCTGCAATGTCAAGGGTTTCGGAGAATTCAGAAAGGAAGAAGATTAATAAAAAGTCATTGGAGGTGACAATTAAGAGGTCACAGATAACTTAGGAGGAAGAAGGTCCACTTGAGTGTGAAGGTCAGAAGTCACAAAGCACTCAGAAGAGAGTGAGAGGAGAAGAAATAAAGGTTCTCCATGTAAATACTTCTTTTTGAGGAGTTTTGTTGAAAAAAAGGTGGGATGTAGGATGATAGCTAAAAGTTACAATCTAGTTAAGGATTTTAAAGATTGGAAAAGACTTGAATGTATTTTTTGTCTTTTGTGCTTAAAGAGGACCAAAATATTGGGTTCAATGTGCATTGTACCAGCTTGTGACTGATCAGTCTAATAAGAGCTCTGAAGGCTCTACCACATGTTGGACACAAATAGTCCATAAGACCATTTGGAAGAAAAGTGTCTCTAAATTTACATACCTCATGTCTTCTTTGAGCTACTACAATTCTGCTTTGTTCGTAGAGTACTGTGCCTTCTTTGATGCAGGCACACTATACTGGATGAGCCTGTGCCAGTGTCTCCCACGTCTCACAGTCAAAATCAAAGTTCTATAGAGAGAACTTGAGATTGTCCTTGTATCCATAGGAAGCAGGAAAGTATGCAATGGAAAAGGAGAAGTTGAATATAGGAGGGGGTAAAATATCTAATAATAATGGCTTGAATTTATATAGTACTATAAGATTTGCCAACTGTTTTATATATATATGTATATACATGTATATATGTACACATACATATATGTATACATATATATTGTGATTCCCATAACAACCTTATAAAGTTGACATTGTTATCTTCATATTAACAAATAGGAAAACTGAGACTAAGGGAGGTTAAGTGACTTGCCTAGAGTCACACAGTTAATAAATATCTGAGGCCAGATTTGAACTCAGGTCTTATTGAATTCCAAATCCAAAATTTCTATGTACTATGCTACCCATTTGTATGATGAGTTGAACATAACTGTGGGTGAAATTTCTGGGAAAGATTGAAGGGCTGGGGTCTAGGGTATACGTAAAGTGGTTGGCCTTGGCAAGGAGAATGTCCTCTAATTATCAGACTGGAGTAAATGAAGAAATAGTGGAGGATAATATGAGAAATGAGGAGAAATAACTTGAGGTGAATGACCTCACAAAAAGTATTAAACAGCCTCATATAGCCTTTGGTTCAGTCTATGGAAGGCCAGAGACAAAGCTGGGATGTTACTCATATTACATTAGCTTTCCCAGTTCTTACATATTAGATTCATTCCCCTCCCTCAGTCAGTTTTTGAAAGAGATGTTGACCATTCCAGAAGGTAGACAGAGATAAAACTAAAAGAACACAAAAGAAAGGACAGATAGCCTTTAGCTGGCATTTTTTATAATCTACAACTGGGAGTATTTGTAATAATTTTTAAAAACCCTTGGGAGTGCTTAAAAGCAGGCAAATTTATTCTTCTGGACTGATGGAATGTTTTTAATAGGTAAGGAGGAAAAGCATAGAGGAAAGATCTGTTCTCTAGCCCTGTGGGGTTCTGGCAGAAACTTAAATATCTTATGGTTGCTTTTGACCCAGATGATTTTGTTTTAAAGCTTATACTATGGTGACCTGATGTTATCCAAAACTCTTTTTATCATCGACATAAAATTATACACACGATGGGGTCCATATTTTCAGTGTCATATTCACAGTAATGGGAGCCCTGTGCCTGCCCTCCTCTAATAGTGTTCTGTGGCCATGAATGCCAATTCCATATCCCTGGGTAGCAATAGTGAAATTACCTGCTTTTGCCTCCATTAGGTGAGTTCTTGACTTTGGAATAACTTGCTTCCTTTACAACTGTCTTGGCTTATAGTCACTCTGGATAATTTCTGTTATGGTTCCAAGAAAGGGTCTAGTTCTCGGTCCCAAGGATAAATTTTTGCCTCAAAGCTACCATACTGTAACTGTTAACATGCCCATCATGTATTTTGAAGGTGACGAAAGACACTACTATTTGATAAAGATTCATGAAAACTCTTAGTTTGCTGGACTTTGTTAGTTGAGTGTCCATGGGGGAAGTCACATACCTTCCTAAAGTCTCAGCTTTTTCTTCTATAAAATGGGAAAGCTAATACTGCTTTTTTCACAGCATTATTACAAGGAAAGTCTAGTGCAAACTTAAAAGTTCTAAATCCATGAGTTGTTAGTGTTGTCACTATTTTTGCTTAGAGAGAAACTCTATTTCAATTTTAAAGTCATTTTATAGTTTTATGTTTTCAGTTACACGGACTCATGGTCAGGGATCATAAGGACCAGATCCATTCTTTTGGGTGGCCCTTCCAATCTAGGTTTCTACGGCGGGGGATCAAAAGGCTTCCAAGAAAAGGGAGCATTGTCCACTAGGAGAGAGCTGGATTTGGAATCAGAGGATTTAGGTTTGAATCCAGTCTATCAGACTACCTGTGTGACCTTGTGCAAGTTATTTGGCTTCTTTGGTTCTCAGTTTCCTCATCTATAAATAGAATGTTGGACTAGATGATCTCTAACGTCTCTTCTAGTTCTTCATCTATAATCTACAATCCACTACAAGCACTAAAGGTAGTAGTGGATATGCTAGGGATAGGGCATTGTTTATTCTGCTTCACAAAAAATTGGAGAGAAAACAACACAGATAATAAATAACCCAGGCAGTATTGTACCCACAATCAGAATAGCCTGTATACAGTTAAAACAATTCTCCTCCCAGCATAGTGGTTCCGTCTTTGCCCAAGGTCCAAAATTCTTCCATGCTTATAGTGCTACCTTTTGTACCAGATTACACACGGAAGGGAAATAAACATGGGGTTGCTAGTGGAACAGAAATGGTATTTCAGTGAGTTTTCCTTTTTCTCCCCTGGGGCAATATTTAATTCTTCACATACATCATAATTTTGTGGATTGGACTCTTCCTAAAGGAGAAATACAATTTGGACATTTGTGAAATGGACAATTGTCTTCCAATTGGAGCCAAATCATCAGAATAACTCATAATAAAATCTGAGGGCAAGTTTTCCTAGTCTCCATTCTGTGGCTTTAGTCCTTTGCTTCTTCTCCAGTTTTGGAGGACATGAGTAGTAGAGGCTGGCCCTGTTCAGGAAATCCCCTCCTTTGAAAAAAGGCTGGATTGTGGCACTCTAAAACTTGGGATTGTTAGATAAATGATACCTAAGCTTGGCACTGTTCAATAAATGTCCCTTCTCTGGCTCAGAGGCAGGATTCAAAAGTCAAGATACCCAGGGAAGCCTCCATTCTGTATCCAGGTGTCAAGAGTTTAAGAACTCTCATTACTTGGATAATGTGTTCCACTATCAATAGCTACCATAGATCTAAGAAGTCATCCACTCTCCATCTCACCAAGGCTGAGATTAGGTTTTTTCTTAGACTTCATGGGATAGAACCAATGTAACCCACAGACTCCATGTACCTTTATCTAGGGCAGCCATGAGTCATTCCTATCAATCAGCAAAGATATAATAAATGCTTACTACATGCCAGGTACTATGCCAGGTGCTGGTGATACACATATAAGGAATGAAACAATCTCTGCTCAGGTATTGACACAATGAATAGAATGCAGGACTTGGAGTCAGGAAGAGCC